>VDFB02341871.1:329685-421028 GCA_007258455.2 Sequoia sempervirens
TTCTTATTATTGTCTATAAATTGCAAGTGTTGAAGAGAGTTCTATCGTGAAAGTTTACAAAGCCAGAAGAAGAATTGTTGAAGGAAAAAGAAGCATCTCAAGCAAGGATTGATAAAGAATTATTGTAATCTTGTTCTAAGGTTAAATAATACAAGCACTATTGATTTTGGTGGTTGGGTTTTTTCCCGAAAGGGTTTCTCCACGGTATATGCTGTGTCACTTCTATCTTCTGGTCTTATTCTTCTACAATCTTTTGTCTATTTCTACAAATGGTTAAATGAATCTAAACAGATAATCATCTACAAATAATTTGTAACAAAGAACACTTAATTAGATCTACAATCTAATAGTTTTACAAGTTCTAAAGCTACATAATTACCTCCATTATCAATAGAAAACCCCAATAGTTTTCCTAACAAATGATAACCCAGAAGGTAGTGCGATTCCAACTAGGGATCGACGGTGTGCTGAAGATTTGGAGTTTGGGGACGAAAGCCCTTGGATTCCATTGGAGCAATTTTGTACAAAAGTTGCCTTTGTGTTGAATGTTTGCAAATAAGAGTTTGGAGCAAATTGATTTATCTTTCTTGGGTTTGCTAGGTTTGCAGATACAAATTTACTGCAAATTTGTAAACAAATAATAAATTTGTGAATTAGTGGTGTGTGCAAGAGTAGAAACCAGATATAAGTGCAGTGTGTGCAGAGATTGAGTGAATTAAAAATAATAAATATATATTACTAGCTATGTTTTAACCCAGCTGTACCATTTCCAACTCCTTGAGGTAGTTGTACATCTCTTAAAAATTGTAGAAGAGAGTCAAAGTATAATTGAGGAGGCTCAAAGGCCTAGCGTAGCCTTCCTAATCTTTACTTATATTAGCTGCAGCCTTTCTAAGGAGTTTCATACCAAAATTTGGGATTTAAAAAAAGTGATGTGGCACTTTGGAATATGGTGGACTTGGTCAAAAACTACTGCAGCCTAGAAAGGGACTGAAATTGCTGCCTTATGAATTGTTTGAACTAATTGCTGCCTCCCAAAATGGAATCACAACACCTACATAAGCTGCCATACAGGTTATAGGGGTGCCATACCATGAGGAGGATGGCCGTACAGCCATAAGGAGAGCAAAGAAAATTTCTGTTTGGGATTTTTCACTATTTCAAATTCCAGGTCAGCAATAATATTTATAAATATTGAAAAGTTCATTATTGTCACAGTCTCTATATGCAATATCTGAGTTTATTACTTTGTAACAGCAATACAAGGAATAACAAAATGTTATCTGTAGCTTATATTATGAAATGAATTATGTAAATGAAGTTATTTTCAAAATTAGAGATCATGGAGGTATGATAATTATTTATCACATTCCATCAAACAAATTGTAAAACATAATCAGAGCAGCCAGAATACAAACTGTTTGACGAAATGTTTGTGCTCTTGGAAAATTTTGCAAATTCATTCAGAAAATCTGTTAAGGGATTTTACACTTGATGTGCATAACAAATTATACTTAACAAGTTTCATATAATGGAGATATACTTACATATTTATGTAGATTAGTTTTTGTGACAAAGCTCAAACTAGGTTGGCTCCGTTAGAATAAGTTGCTCTTGCACTTAAATGGCTTCTGATCCTGTTGGATTGTAAAAACTTCAGTTTTAAGCCTTTTTATTTTTGTCCTTTTTTGTGGGCTGGTTATCGGCTACAATTGATTGAAATCTGTGTAGTCCTCCTAAAGATTTATGCCATTGTATAGTAGATTGTAACAAATGTTGAGAGGGAAAACATTTGGGATGTATTCTATATGTATATGTGATATTTCTAGATTGTAGAAAGCCTTGTTTATGATATAGCTGGAATGTGATATATAAGAATGTGTTCCAGTTAAAATACCATAAAATACCAAACAGTACTGATAGTGCTTCTAATTTTTTAATGTCTCAGCACTTCAAATATAGTACTTGGCATTTTATTGTGTTTGCTTGTGTAGTGGAGATGCTTTAGGTGCCCTCTTTTCTGCTAATCTATATTGTCTCTGTTCCTGATGTTTGTTGATCTGATCGGGTCATTACTGAGCATTAATATCATTGCTGTTTTTGAATTCAAAATCCATACATACGAGTAAATAATTTTGTATGTTAAGTCTGTTTGGATTTTCTGAAAACCAAACCTATTTGAGAAACCTCGTATTTGTGAGTGAATGAAGCATTACTTTATCTATTTGAGTATGTATTGGGTAATGATATATTCTTTTCTATTTACATTTTCCAATGTTGCATAAGATTTGATTCCCCCTTTCTGTCTATTATTATATGGGTTAGCTATTTTCTGAGAACCAAATGTATTTGAGAAAACTATTATTTCTAAGTGAATGAAGCATTATTGTATCTTTTTGAGTATGAATTGGGTAATGATATTTTATTTTTTATGTACATTTTCAAATGGTTCATAAGACTGATTTCCTTTTTTTGTGTATTATTTGGGTTTAGATAGACTTAAATTTGAACCATAGAAGACCATACTATTAACTGCAGGGCTAATTCCTTTAATATCTGAGCTTTTAGATGAAATGTCATTCATTATGGTGTTCATATAGCATTGAAATTGATGTTTTGCTTTCTTTCATGTATTCTTACAGTGAAAAAGAGCGGGAATTAATTGAAGAACTTGCAAGGCTTAGGAAATCGAAGGATAAGCGTCCAAGTGCCCGTCCTGCAAGCTGGCCTCAGCGTAAGAAGAATGAGCAGAAAAGACGCAAAAATGCATCTAGGGACTTTGCTGGAAGAAGCAATGGATAAACTCCAGGGTAACTTATCAGATTAGTCTCTGGCAAGTGACCCTAGAGGCACATAGCTCTAAGCTGATCAAGAATGGCTACTGTCATTCTATGTGTCTATAGTCAAATCACTATTTCAATCCACATGTTAAATAGATACAAATTTTTTCATATTTTATAGTTAAAGCAGCTTAGTGTGGGAGTGCCTTGGGCTTTCTTTAATCTATAAGTTCGAACCAACTACATAAATGCTCATGAAATTAACTAAGAATTTTGAGCACAAGAACATGTTTTAGATTTTTTTTTTGATCATATTTGTGTTCATGCTTTAAAGCACTAATTTTACATGACTTATGTGCAGGGGACCAAAATGAAAAGCCAACACCTGAAATGCAAACGGATGTGAAAAACCAAGATGAACAAGAAAAGGAGGCTGAAGGTTTCTGGGGAAAACTAAAAAATATTGCTGGGTGAGAAGTCTTTCCTCTCAAATCTTACTTGTTACCATGACATGCTATTCTAAACATAGAAATCCAATGCAATAAAATAAAAGGAATTCATTTCAGGTGTTTATTTTACAAAATAAAATCTTCAATTGAATGTGTTGGTATCTATATAATGCCTTGCTATTCTAATGACACAAAATGAATACAATATAATAACGTTAGAGTCCATGCCAGGTTTTTATCGTATAAAATACAAATTTCAATTGAATGTTTTCATATCAATTGCTGATAGGACAAAATGTATGTGGTCTCTAGATGCCCACAAATAGATCCCTTTTGCTCTGATACTGAGATAATCTATTGAAAAGTCAATAATATGGTAGTTTTTTATGTATCAGAAAATCCTTTAAAAAGTGAAAGGAAATTTATGGATGATATCTTCATTATAGGGGTTATAACAGAGTTACAGGGAATCTTCTTAGAGGATTGCCAAAGTAATGGTGTTATAAATCATCTTAGATGTTGAGGTTTATACTGAATAACAAGGGAGTTAAAAAGGATTGTGGCACAAACATCCCCAACCATATCAAAGTACTCTGCAACCACTAGCACCAGCATTTTAACTTTTAACTGATGATTGTTAGCATTTGTGAAGACTGGCATAAAATGTTGAAGTTTAAGTGTACCATGCAGACTGTCTCCAAAGGGTGAAGATTCTTATCCATTGTTTTTGGAAGTACAGGAATATTCATATGAGTCAGTCTTTGTAAATTTTTCTGTATTCTAATCTATGGTGGACCTATGCTCCCTCCCAAAGTTCATCTGAAGTTCCCCCTTCTTCCTCCCTAGTCACAAAAAAGAGAGATTTTCTCTCTCTTAGGGTAGCTAGCAACAGACAAAGCTCCACTTTGGAATTTATGATACATATTACCTAGCAATTGAGATTCAATAATTTACTACAGGGTTGTGTGGGACTGTAGGATGTAGTGTTGGACAAGAGGGAAATCAACTATTACAAGGGAAATTATAGGATATATGGTCAAATGGTTTGATATGCAAAATTATTCAGTTGCATGATAATCACCTGTATTTTGAGAAAATCCTTAGCCTCTAAAACATGGGATATCTTTTGATCACTTTTACTACTACCTCAATTCGAGATACTTCCAATATGAAATGTTGGTTCTAGCTTTGGTTTGCACATTATGGTCTGTTTAAACTGGGTACCTTAACTTGGGTACTTATTGGGTTACTTTTTTATTGTTATGGATTTGAAAAGTAAACCTATGATTATACCATTATGGTTCACAATGTGATCTTGCATGTGTCTGAGAATTTATCTATGAGTGAAATATTTGTAGAGAATATCTATTAGATTACATTGGATAGCAATTTTTGTCATTACATCTTTGGCATTCCTTTATTTTTTGGTTGGTCGTCACTGCATGTTGCGTCCCCTTCTGAAGGTTCTTAAAATGCAAATTTTAGCACATCTTCTGTAAAGATTTGAAGCTTTGATTGAAGGAAACATTTCAAAAATTGTTGCAAGATATCATACAAATATGCTTTATTTTTATCAAAGCTGCAATATTGTAAATCTGTGAGTGAGCTATTTGAATTTCAAGAGACTCTTTCAGATTAAATGATAATCAAATGTACAGGACACTGGCAAATGGGGCTGCAAAGTGGTTGAATGAAAACCTTTAAGCTTCTGATCCCAGACAAAGATATAAACACCATATTACTTGCCTGGAGAATGTGAGTTCCATCAGTCATTTATATCATACAAATTCATTTCCCACATGGGAGTTTTGATATTTGTTATGGATCCATTGTGTTTACTCTTAGCTGGGTGCATAGCTTAACAGAAGATAACTTTGATTCACCAAGCAGGTGGTGTCTTATCAGAGTATTGCAATTTTGGTTGTGAAGTTGTTGCTTCAGAAGAAGCTACATTGCAAAATTAATCATTTAATATATGGTTTGGTTGCAATGGATTTCTCTTACAGCATATTCTTTTAGTGATTGAATTTTAATCCTCGCTTGGAGTAATGGTCAGCATATTCAAGGAACAGGTGGCAATATGATACTGAGTTCATTGTATTTGCATGATGTGTCATATGAGCCAGACTCATAATGAATAATATCACAGTGCATACTGTTCATAATGCTAATAAATGTCCATTAATTTTTTCATGAATGCCAAAATAATGTAAATATAAATGGTGCCTGTATTAACAGTCATCAACGTAGTGGATAGTTTTTAACTTAATGCCTTGCAAGGTATATATGTCTCTGTCCATCTGTTCATACTCACAATGACACACAGACACAGCCAGGGGGAGGTCTGGAGAAAGTGCAAGCTTGTGTTTGCAGCTGGGAAAGAGTTTATGACACAGCATCAAAGATTAAAACAGTAAATCTTGGGCATTCTTATTTATACACAAAACTATATGGTTTAATAAGCTTTATACAAGCAAAGTAAGTTGTAAAGATTTTTAAGCTAAAAATTTAAGTTGTGAATGTTTTTAAGCCAGGATGATATTTGAGATAATCAGAGTAACAATTGTTGGACTTTTAAACTACTTTTATAATCTGAGTCGGATATGCTGACATTTTAATATTGTTTTGATTGGTAAATTGAGGGAATCTATTGGGGCCCTTGTAAAAAACTGAAATAGCACCAAACTACATCCTATACTGGGACTAAATCACCCAACAACCAAAATAACCCAGGAATACTTCTCAAATTAACACCTCAGAAAAACTACCCGATCTCACAACATTCTGGGCTAGCAAATCCTGAAAAAACCAATTGTCTTAGGAAAATAGATTAACAATAGGCTGAAGCCTTCCTTCTCCCCTTATGGGAAAGAAGGGTCTATATTGTCCACCACCCACCACAAAATCTTGAGCTTCTATTATCAATTTTTCTGCCTTTGTTTTACATCTCCTCGTTTAGTTGTTGAGCCACAATTTGCTTCTCTTCTAGCATTCCATTTGAGAAATGGTGAGAATATTGGTTGAGGCCAACTGAATTTCCCCACCCTCTAGCTCCTGTGTCTTCCAATTCAGCATCCTCCAAATCCTCAGTTGGGACAACCCTGTGAATCCCATCTCCATCATTTGCAAATAGATTGAGGACAACAGGAAGATCTGGTCGCCATGAGGGGGACAAAAACCCACCTACTGGGTGGTCCTTGTTCAAGCAATCAACCTGCGTAGGAGAAGATCAGTCAATGAAAATCTTCCCATGATTTCTCCACACAAATTCATCATCCAGAATACCAGTCTTTTATTTCCAACTCTGAAGATGAATATTCTCCAGCCCACATGAGACTTTAAAGAGAAAGCTGCCACCTTGTGTCCTAGCTGATTACAGCAAAAGCATCTAACATCCAAAGCCTTCAAAGTTGAGGAATTGAGTCCATGGGCCATGTGAGGACGCAGTTTTAGTGGAATACCAAATGGGCTTAGAAAGATCAATCATTAGACAGATCCTCACATATCAGTTCAAAGAAACACTCAATTCGTCATCAATTTTAATTAGAAAGCCAACCTGCTCAACCAGTTACTGAATGAGAGCAGGAGACCTTTTTAACACCAAAGGTAAATTATACAGTCTAAGCCACATAGGAGCCTTCAAAATGGGAACAAAGGCCAGATCAAAAAAGGGAGACTAAGGACATAAAAGAGCCAAACTGTCCAAAAAAACCATGGCTTAATAATCCAGACAAAATTCTTGTCTGCAATGGACTCAAATTGCACCAAGAAAATACCATTTTCCAGTGGAGAGACAGATGGTTCAGCAACCTTGGTCCAGGGCAATTTCATTTGAAGGGAAAAATCTTCAAATGACGACATCTTGAAATTAAGAATAAATGCAATTATAGTGTTTTGTTAGTTGCTGACCATTTTGTTAGTGCTTGTCAACTTTGGTTAGTTGCTTTGATTAGTGTAATAAGCAGTTCTAATGGATTTGTCTTAATTGACAACCATTGGCTTCCTCCTTTTAAGTTGATCTCTCTTAGATAGGGACATATCGGATCCATGGCTAATCATTCCTGGTATAGTTCTACGTAAAGAACTAAATATGAATAAAGATATATGTTTGACATTCAATCTGGTATAAACTGGATTTTATTATGTTCATTATGCTAGTATTAGTCTTACAGATAAAGTAGGTAACACATCCACTCCACACATGTGCAGGCCAGAGAGTGACAACTTATGTCCTCAATTATAGTAAATACCACCTTGTCTGAAATTTTAAATTCCTGCACCTCTTTGAGAAAAAATAATTAGGACCTCATCAAAGAGGTGGTCACCAGAACAACACATTCATTTTTCAATATAATTAGATGTAAATTAAGTAGACTGCAAAACATTCAGCACCTTTGTGTTACCTTCATCCACCAGAGAAGTTGTCACAATAGAAAACAATTCAACAGCCAGCTGATGCAGATGGATCAAAAGAGGAGACAAATGATCATCTGTGGAAAGGGTGAGCTGCAAGCAAAAGGATCCATAGGAGTGGAATATGGTTGATGTTGTTCACACACTCTTTGTAGATCTCTCCTATGTTAGAATCAACCCTCCTTTAAGAATCCTTCTGCGCCCCTGTGGACTCGGTGAATTTCCAAATTTGAAAAAGCTTGGATTTTAGCCCTTCTTCAGCAGCAAGCTACTTATTCACCTGGAAAGAAAGGGAATTCGATTTGGTAGTCATCCCTAGGGAGAAAGGAGAGATTTTGTTTTGCTAGTCAAATTCACACCCTATAGTGAATGATGGGTGTGAAAACACAAATCTGCTTTCCTAATACCATCCCTTCCCATAGCATCCTCGGTGCAATCTCCATCACTTGTGCTGCTTGCCATTTTTTAGATCTATTTGATGCTAAGTAATAAATATTTAATATTGATACTAAAATGTTTAAAAAGTTAATAATTACTATTTACTATAAATATAATAATTAATAAGCCTTTTGAATTAAAAATTACTTGGTAAGTATTATTATTTGTTTGATAACCTATGGAGGGATTCTATTGGCACCCTCACCCAAGAAATACAAATAGCGAGCAAAAGGTAAACAAAGGGACACAAGCCCATCCAAGAGGTCCTAAAGAACATAGTGAGAACAACAGCACTGGTATTGAACAAAAGCCGAACCAAGGAGCTAAACTATCTCCCTATTCCTATGAGATCAGAGAATCATATGGCTAATAGCTTTTTTCCTTGCAGTAGCCTTCCTATTAAGAACATAAGTCCAACCAATGAAGGCAGTCTTCTTCCTGATCTGGTAAATTTGGTGAAACTGAGAGAATTTTGAGATGAAGGGGATTGGGCTCCTTTTTGTAGGGCACAATCCCAAAAGGCATAAGACCACAGAGCTACATCTCAAGTTAGAGAAGAAAGCAAATGTGGATCCACAACTTTTGAAGAGTCTACCCCTATATCTTGTAGATCATCCAAGGGACTAGGGTCAGATTCAACCTTGAGCCGAGGAAGGGACATAGGAGGAGAATCAACCAATCCAAGGGAGAATGCTAAAGTAGGAGGGAGGTATAGAGCACACTACATCAAAGAAAAGAGGAAACCTAGAAGCAGCCTTTGTAGTAGGGGAGTCTCCTACAGATAACCCAATCCGTTGGGAGTTTGGCAAAGGAGAGTGAGCCCATACCCTAGTTCAAGTAGAAGAGAAGATCCCTTTCAACGTATTATGTGAACAACCTTTAGCCAAGTAACCATAAGTAAAGAGTACAACAAAAAGAAATCTTTTCGTAGTTGATAGTTTATTTCTAGATAAGATCCCACACCTTCATATCAATCTCCTTTGGTAGACCACCAGAAAGGTCCATCTCAACAAGAAGCCAAGCATACGTTGAAAGGAAGCATGGGTTTGTTTAAGAGGCAATAGAGATGAGTCAGTCTAATGCATTGCCACTAGTAGTCAAACTAGAAGCATGCAAAAAATGGAGTGAAAATTTGGCTTATGTATCCAAACATGAGCTAAGGCAAAGGGAATAAATTCAGGGAAGCATGGGTTCATACACAAAACTGAAGGGATGAATCCCA
The DNA here is from genome assembly GCA_007258455.2 of Sequoia sempervirens. Lineage (NCBI taxonomy): Eukaryota > Viridiplantae > Streptophyta > Pinopsida > Cupressales > Cupressaceae > Sequoia > Sequoia sempervirens. The sequence goes on from VDFB02341871.1 coordinate 338,988, forward strand.
ATACCATGGCCCAGCTTCCAACAAAGCTTGTTGGTCTTCCTCATATCCACAAACTACAATAAAAGAGCCTTGTGCATAGTGTAATGTCCTCTAGTTGGGGTATGCCTAAATTTGCTCAAGAAGTAACAATTCCAACAATATAAAATAGTATTCTAAATTAAATCACATAAAAGTTATTGAACTTAAGAATAAATGAACAATTAATATAAATAGCATTGCCATATTGGTCTAGTCTATAGTTTCATTCCCCATAACCAATCATAGAAAAGATTGGAAAGGAAAACACGGTAGGGCACCCAAAGTCTGTCCATTGCAATTAAGCCCAAGAGCGTGGCAATCACCCCTTGGCCCTAAGTGGTAGGAACTTTCGTCACCATCCAACATGAGTTTGGTCTATGGAGACTGTTCATCACAACTAAGAACAAGAGTGTGGCAATCACCCCTTGGCCCCAAGTGGCAGGAACTTTTGTTACCATCCAACATGAGGTTGGTCTACTTACATTGTGGAACCCGGGGACTATTGATCACAATTAGACCCAAGAGCGTGGCAATCACCCCTTGGCCCCAAGTGGCAGGAACTTTCGTTACCATCCAACATGGGGTTGGTCTACTTACATTGTGGAACTGGTCTGCTGCCTCCCCTAATTGTGTTCCCATGCAAATCCGTGCCTGATTGCTTATAGGGAAACTAATAAATTAAATCAGTTTTTGTAAGAGCCTTAAATAGAACAACAATTTCCATTAGTGACTAGGTTAAAGATACATAAGAATATATATATATATATATATATATATATATATATATATATATGTATATAAACATTACACTTCATCATGATGCATGCATACCTATCACTTATTGTATTCAATGGCTGCTGCCTGTTTGAATGCAGATTTTATTTTATTTTTTGGTCTTCTTCGATATGCATAAACTCCCCTTTCAAATCTAATTATAACATATTAATATATCTGCTGCTATACTAAGAAATTTGCTCTTAATTGGATTGATTTATCCTTTCTCCTTTTGTTTCCAATCTGCTTAATTCATCTCAATGGATGCCTTTTTCAAATGATTTGACCTTCCTTATATATCCTATTTTTCATTTCTTGGGAGTCACACCTCTTCATTATTACTGCCTTTTTAGAAGAGTGACAACTATTCTCTTAAATCGCTGGTCTGAAGCCTTGATTTAATTTTAATTTAAATATATTTAATCTCAAGGGATCGCTGCCCTTAGAATCACTCCCTTCAAACTCTAGCGCCGCCTTCATCCTTTTTTTCTTTGTTACCGGATTCGCCCATATAGGCCCCGGGTTCGATTCGGGTTCGGTTCGGGTCCGGTCCGCCCAAATTCGCTGTGGGTCCGAAAATGGGCTTGTGGGTTCGGCCAGGGTTCGGACCCCTGACTGTGGGTCCGGCCAGGGTTCGAAATTTTCGAACCCGGTTCGAACCCGGGCAGAATTTCCCGCCCAGGTGCAATTTTTAACTCGTTTTTTGGTTTTTTTAATATTTTTTTGACTTTTTTTTTGACTTTTAAATAGTTTTTTATTCTTTCTAACCCTAATACTTGCCTCAAAAACATGAAATAGGTAAAATGATACTCATTTTACCAATTTGTGAATGAGAAAAAGGTTTGTTTGCCTCCATTGCTGAACTTTCTCTTTTGCTTGCACAAGCTGGAATAGACTTGAAGGCTGATCGTAGATTGTTCAAAGTTGATTGTTGTGCTATTCCTAAGCACTTGCAAGTGTCTATTCGTTGCTAAGAAGATCGTAGAGCAAGATTTCTTCAAAAGAGGTAGGTTTTTTGAAGTTTTTTTATTATTTTTTTTACATTTTTTTTCACAAGTGAACTTCAACTATTTTGTTTTGTTTTTTAGTTATTGTTTTGTTTTACTTTTCATTCTTCTAAATGTCTATAACACATGTTCAATTTTTTCATTTTTTTGAAATTAATTAAGTCTTTTAGTTTCAAATTCAATGAATCAATACCAAAATTTCAATATGTTGTGCCTTAGGTATTCACTATTCCGTATTACAATGGCAATCGGTACCTCCTCAGGCTCAATCCAATCTCGTTTCAAAATAAACCCAGCCTCTCCCCTTTGGAAATATGTAGAAATGGTTCAGCAACTTCCAGGTGGTGGAGGATATGTTTGGATTTGTAGTCATTGCAATGTTCAATATTCGAGCTCATATAGTCGAGTAAAAGGGCACTTGTGCGGGATCCCTGAAACAGGCATCAAAAATTGTCCAGGTGAAGACAACGCAGGCATTCCAGAACATATAGTGTTGAAATATATTGCTGAGCAAGAAAAGGCAGACCAAAAAACAACCGGTGGTAAAACAAGCCATCCTTTGAAGAAAGGATCTCGATCCATGAAACCCCCTACACCACCACCTTATTTTCCACCTATAGAAAGCCATCCATTTATGGACATCCCTCAAGAGCAAACCATGCCCTCTTCAAATAAAAGATCTAAGGGACCGTTGGAAGCTTCATTTCAGAATGAGGCAAGAGAGATTGCTGATCAAGACATAGCAAGATGTGTCTATGCCAATGGATTGGCATTCAATGTTGTTCGTTCACCATATTGGCAAAAAATGGTGAAATCTATTAATGAGGCTCCAAAGGGGTATAAGGGCCCAGGTTTTGAGAAGGTGTGTTGCACCTTATTGGAGAAAGAGGTGAAACATGTAGCAGACTCTTTGAAGCCCATAAGGGATTCGTGGATCGAAACAGGGGTGACCATAGTTTCTGATGGATGGAAAGATGCAAGAAATCACCCATTGATCAATGTTATTGTTGTGTCCCCTAAAGGGGCAATGTTTTTGAGAGTAGTGGATTGTGAAGGACAGGTGAAAGATGGTCCATTTATTGCTGACATCCTTTGCCAAGCTATTAAAGAAGTGGGCCATCAAAATGTTGTGCAAGTTGTAACCAACAATGCCAAAAATTGTAGGGCTGCTGGGTTATTGGTTGAGGAGAAGTATCCACACATTTTTTGGACACCTTGTGCTGTCCACTCCCTTAATCTAATGCTACAAAAAATTGGATCCAAAATTGAATGGATCAAATAGGTGTATGCCGAGGGCGAAGACATCCAAATGTTTGTCACCAACCACCATATGATGCAAGGAATATTTAGACAATTCTCAAAATTGGAGTTGTTGAAGGTAAGTTAATTCTCAATATTTTTAAATTTTTGAATTTTCTTTTAATTTTAATTTTTAAATTTTGATTTTGTATATTTAAATTATATTTTAATTTTAATTTTGATTTTCAAACAGGTTGCCGAGACCCGTTTTGCCTCCAACACAATTGTGTTGAGACAACTTATAAAGGTTCGTGAGGCACTATGTGCCATGGTAATCAGCCCTAATTGGGTTGTATGGAGGCAATCTAGCAATGAAAGGGCAAATAGGATCAAGCAAAGGATCCTAGATGATGGTTGGTGGGATCGTGTTGAGTATCTCGTCAGTTTCACCGAGCCCATACTGAGCATGATCCGTTACACTGACTTGGATAGACCTTGTTTGGGCGAAGTATATGATGGTATTGACTCAATGATTGAGAAGATGAGATCCATCATCAATGCAAAAGAGGAAGATCCTGAAGAAAAATTCTTCAAAGAGCTACAAGAAATCATGGTTGATAGATGGAACAAAGTGACCACTCCCTTGCATCTTCTCGCTTTTGCATTGAGTCCCAAATATTATAGCCCTGAGATACTTTCTGCTTCATCAGAGTTGCTCCATATAGGGATGGTGAAGTGGCCCAAGGGTACAAGGCAACAATTCGTAGAATCTTCATTGATTGTGACCAACGTGATCGAGTGAGGGCTGAGTTTATGGCTTTTGCATGCTCTGGGAGTGTTGATCAGAATATGGATGCTCTTCGAGACAAGTGTAGGGTGGCTGCTCATAGTTGGTGGTACTTCCATGGGCAAGAATACATGCACCTCCAACCTATTGCAATAAAAGTTTTATCCCAAGTAAGTTTTATAATTTATATTTGTAATTTTAATTTTAAATTTTAATTAATAATTTTGTTTAGTTAATTTTTGTAATTCTTAACTATTTATTAATTTAATTTGGTCTTAATAGGTTGCTAGTTCATCCTCTTCTGAGAGGAATTGGAGCACATACTCCTTCATCCACTCAATAAAACGCAATAGGCTACATTCAAAAAAGGCTGAGGACTTGGTGTATGTGCATTCAAACTTGCGCCTCCTTACACACAAACATAGTTCCTACAAAGAAGGAGACACAAGGAGGTGGGATATTGAGCCAGAGCAGCTTGACTTGGATGCTTCCACAAGTCACTTAGCTGCACTTGATATTGATGATGACTATCAGCCTGAAGCAACTACTGAGCATGAGAGTGGTAGTGTCAGTGCTAGTGTCGGTGCTAGTGGCAGTGCTTGTGTGAGTGCCACTAATGCTCTTTGTGGTTCTACACAAAATGTAGCATCTAATGTTGCTAATGATGCTACTTTTTTTGATGACCCATATGATTCAGATTGACATTGTAAACACTTGACATTTTTATGTTTGAAGTTTGAACTTTAATTTATAATTCTATATCATGACATTTGACTTTTGAGTATAAAGTTATAAACTATAAAGTGGTGGTGTATTTTTGCTATGTTATTTGACTATTAATATGGTGGTGTATTATGAACTTAAATACTGCTGCAAATATGTATATATTTATGATTTTTATATGTTTTTGTATTACCGAACCCAAAATGAACCCAACCTCAATTTTTTTTTTCTCGAACCGGGGAACCGGGTTCTCGAACCCGAACCCGAAGCCGAACCCAAAACCGAACTGATAACTTAGCTTTTTTTATATTTAATTATATGCTCAATCAATTCATCGCCCATGTCTTTCTTCTTATCTAATATTGACTTTTCAAAGAGTTGTACCCCTTGATATGAAGCACTCTTTTTCTTTTTTTGGATTCTTATTTTATATTATCATTTTGTCCTTTGTGGGATTAATGCTAATAATCTTCCCTTCTTAATCTTGATTGACCATGCTAGAAAAATAAGATTGTGATTTATTTTGACTTAGTGCTGCGATTCCCTTCTTTGGTGGGGGCATGATACATGGGTTGAGAATCAGATCATCTTGTAGTAAGGGCTTCCAAGATTTGGTAACCCAGGCATGCAACTCTGCCAGGCTTGTCTAGAAGTGCTGGAACTCACAGACTAAACCGACCTTTGGTTATCTTTCCACCTCTTGCACATCAGGGTCCAGAACTGCTAATGGGATAGATTCAGACCACCTCATAATTCATGGAAACATATTCAACCTGCTCCCATAGGCTCATTTCGTCTAGCAGTATAAGCACCTGTCGAAAGTCCATGCAAGATCAACAATGTTGAATGAGAGTTGTTAATGAATGATAGCTTCGGTCAGATATGAATGACGATTGCTGTAAGCATCATCGTCATTCATACTTGATCAAAGTTTATCATTTATATTGAAATATTTCTAGAAAAACATTTAATCGAATTTATGAGCATACATATAAAATTCGAATTATATATATGATGTTATATTTTGCATTTCATTAATCGGAATTTACTTACTCATCCGCCACCTTGTAGAAGGGTATATATGAGTTATACTAAACAATGATAAACGACTTTATCATAAGCCGCGCCCTAAGGGACATGCCCCATGAGTGGACGTGTCTCCACTTCTGGAGACACGTCCTCTCATGAGACGTGCCTCTTAGGGGCGGGTCTCCTCTCTTATTTATGGCGGATCCTTCTTTGATATGCAAACATAGAAATCGAATAATGTTCTGCAATCAACACATTCAAAATAAGAAATTCAAATCTGGAAATTGAAAATCTGAACATAGAAGTTTGAGTAGTATTCTTACACTTAGAATTTTCATAAGTCCCTTAGTCTCCCAATTTGATTAAAGATTTGTTTACATTTACATGGTATCAGAGCCAAGTTGTGTGAATCCAAAACAAATCTAAAATCAGTTTGCTCTAGAAAATTCGCATTTTCTAAAATTGAATTCACATCACATTCTTCATAATGTCAAGTGTGATTAGATTTGAAGATCGCCTTGCAGGAGCAGACAACTTCACATCATGGAAATTTAGAATCATGATGCTCCTTAGAGAGAATAAACTAGACTCACTTGTGAAAGAAAATAAAAAGGAACCAGACGCTGAACCTGAGAAAACTCAATGGGTTGAAAACAATGAAAAGGCCATGAAAATTCTAGTAGATGCAGTTAGGGATCATATAGTGCCTATCTTAGCAAAACATGAAACTGAATACCATATGTACAAATCTCTTGAGAGTACCTATGAGATTAACAACACCTACAGGACTCTTGCATTAAAAATGCAAATCAACAATGCACAAATAAACAAAGGAGAGTCCATTAATGCATACTTCATGAGGATTATTGAACTAAGGGATCAATTATCCACAATTGGATATCAAATTGATAGCAAAGAGTTAACTCTAATTGCACTAGGAGGCCTACCAAACTCATGGGAGTCATTTGTTCAAGGAATAAGTGCGAGATCTAAACTCCCTAAATTTGACAGGGTAAGAACTAACTGCCTTCAAGAAGAAACAAGACTTTCCACAAAAGAGAATAAACAAAAACACATGGATGAAGACATTCATGTTCTCCACACAACATCTAATAAGAGGAGTAAGAAAAACTCCTACAAGAGAGGATCTTTTAAAAGAAAGAGAAGTTCCAATGGAAAGGAATCTTATAAGAAGAAAGATATCTCTCAAGTACAATGCTTTAGATGTGATCAGTATGGCCACTATGCAATGAAATGCCCTGATAGAACTAAACAACAAGCATCCTTTGCCAAAGTAGGAAAGTCAAACCCAGATCATGAATTTGAGAACTTTGTGTTCTATACAGCCCTTTCTAGTCAAGTATCTAACAACACTCAAAATTGGGTAATTGATAGTGGTTCCTCCAGACACATCACAGGGTTTAGAGAACACTTGGACTCTATGACTGAAAAGTCTGATGAAGAAGTAACCATCGGGGATGATTCTGCATACCCTATAAAAGGGGTTGGAACGTGTTCCATCAAGTTGAAATATGGGGTTTCTCTGCAACTCACTGGAGTTTTATTTGTACCTGGAATAAAGAGAAATCTTATATCCATCTCTGCCCTTGAAGACAATGGTTACAGAGTTACATTTATGGATGGGAAAGTTCTAGTATGGCTTAAGAACTCATCTATCAAGAAAGCTCTAACCATAGGCATAAGACAAGGGTACCTTTACAAACTATACACTGAGGTTAAACAAGCCCTTACCCTTGACTTTGTTGATACAAATGAAATTTGGCATAGAAGATTAGGACACCTTCATTTCCGTGCCCTACCTTCTATGGAAACACTTGTTACAGGCTTACCCAAGCTAAAACCATCTCATGAGGGAACTTGTAAAGGTTGTGCCCTAGGAAAGAATACAAAGGGATCTTTTCAGAATAGCCTGAGTAAAACCCTTAATGTGTTAGAACTGGTTCACTCTGATTTATGTGGACCCATGTCTATACCTTCTAAAGCAGGATTTCTATACTATGTCATATTTGTAGATGACTTCTCTAGGAAAACCTGGATCTATTTCCTTAAGTGTAAAGAGTCAATAGAAATCCTTAAAAGGTTCAAAGAGTTCAATGCCCTTACTGAAAACTTCTCTGGAAAGAAAATAAAAAACTTAAGGACAGATAATGGGAAAGAATACACCTTTGAGATTTTTAAGGAATTCTGCATGAGTGCTGGAATTAAGAGGGAGTTCACAGTTGCCTACAACCCTCAACAAAATGGGGTTGCTGAAAGAAAAAATAGAACCATTGTAGAAGCTGCTAAGGCAATGCTGCTTGACCAAAACATTGAAACTTCTTTCTGGGTAGAAGCCTCTAGGACTGCTGTCTATATCCAAAATAGATGTCCTCATTCTCATCTTGATAACAAAACTCCTGAAGAAGCCTTTACCGACATAAAACCTGACATTAGTCATTTTAGGATTTTTGGCTGTCCTGTCTATATACATGTGCCCAAAGAGAAGAGATTCAAACTAGAACCTTCTGGAAAGAAGGGAGTATTTGTGGGTTATAGTGAAACCTCCAAAGCCTACAGGATATTCATACCCGGGCAGAAACAAATTGAATTGAGCAGAGATGTCATCTTTGAAGAAGACATTGCATTCAAGAGGGCAAGAAGTTCTAGTGAGACAGAAACCTATTCCCCTAGAGTACCTGAAATGGAACCTGCTCCTGAGATTCAGAGGGAGCATCCTGATGAAATGCCACATGAACTTCCTTCTACTTCAAATGAGAATACAAATGACAACGGCAGAAAAAGACCACTTTGGGCCAGGAAAATGATCAAAGAAGCAGAGGATCATGCAGCACCCAAAGGAACGTTCAGGGAGAGTAAAAGACCCAAACGTTTCTCTAGCTATGTTGCTCTAATGAACATCATAAACTCAGAACCTATCAGTGTTACAGAAGCTTTCCGACATCAAGCATGGAAGGATGCAATGACAGAGGAATATCAGTCTATTCTAAAGAATGATGTATGGGATATAGTGCCTAGGCCAAAAGAGAAATCTGTTGTCTCTTCCAAATGGCTCTTCAAAATCAAGCATGCTGCTGATGGCAGTATAGAAAAACATAAAGCACGTTTTGTGGCAAGAGGTTTTTCTCAAAAGGAAGGCATTGATTACGAAGAAACATTTGCACCTGTTGCCCGTTACACATCAGTGAGAGTAGTGTTAGCCATTGCAGCAGCTAAAGGCTGGAAGATCCATCAAATGGATGTGAAAACTGCCTTCCTGAATGGAACCATTGAAGAGGAAGTCTATTTGGAACAGCCTGAAGGTTTTGTGATACATAAACTTGACTCACATGTATGCAGACTGAAGAAAGCTCTCTATGGACTTAAACAGGCTCCTAGGGTTGGTATGAAAGAATTGACATCTATCTCTTGGGATTAGGATTTTCCAAGAATGAGGCTGACTCCAATCTCTACTTCAAGGTAATCAAAGGTGATATGCTAATAATTATTTTATATGTTGATGACCTGCTGATAACAGGAGAAGATCACCTCATTGCTCAAGGGAAAGGATTCAATTTCTGAATTTGACATGAAAGACTTGGGCATTCTACACTACTTCCTAGGTTTAGAAGTATGGCAGAAATCAGAGGGCATTATACTAAACCAAGGGAAGTATACTATTGATATTCTAAAAAGATTTGGAATGTTGGACTGTAGACCGATGTCTACACCTATGGAAACCAACTTTCACAAAATTGAAAGAAGCAAAGCAGTTGTATCCAGTGTGCGTATCCAATCCTTTACGCATGTGATGATTGATCCTTGATGTATCTCGGGGTTAACACTAGACCTAATATTTACATATGCAAGGAATGTTCTCCAGTCACGTGAGCTAAAGGAAATTCACTTAATGGTCAGTGGAAACATATTTGAGATATCTTCAAGGCACTATTGGATATGGTCTTTCTTTACAAAGAATGATCAACTAGATTCCCATGGGTACTTTGATTCGACAATGGAAGTGTAACTGATCGAAAAAGCACATCAGGGTGTTGCTTCAGTTTAGGATTGGCTATGATCTCCTAGATTTGCAGAAAACAGTCTTCATTGCACAGAGCTCAACAGAAGGTTGAATACATTGCAGCTCAATGGGACCAAGAGAAGCGCTTTGGCTTCAGAATTGCTTGTGGGACCTTCGGTGAGCCCTTGAATCCTACAATTATTCATTGTGATAATCGAGTTGTATCAAACTCTCTCAGAATTTGCCTTCATGATAGATCTAAGCATATTGAGATCCCCTATTATGTAAGAGATATGGTGGAAAGGAAAGTGATTCGCTTGAGTATATTAGTACAAATGATCAAACAGAAACATTCTCACCAAGCCTCCGAATCAAGCGTAGAGCACTTCGTGAAGAAACTTGGTATGGTTGAAATGTAATTTGTTATTTATGTTTGAAATACAAATTGTTTATAAATTGTACTAATATATAAAGATGTTTAATGTGTAAACTCTTTTGTCATGTGTGTGACTCCATGACTTTATGGGCCTACTCCCCCTATGTACATTATTGAAAGGTGACGATCTTTCTAATAATGAGCACTTGTATTTGACATTGTAAAGTGACGACTCTACAATGATAAACTATCATGATAGATATCATGTGACTTGATATCTGTGGACATGTCATGATAGTATCTCTTGGACACTTTGATTGATATCATGGGACTTGATATCATTTATAGATCATTGTGATCCTTAAGAGATAATCATGGTGGATATTGATATCCGTGGATATGCCATGAATTATGGTAGACATCATGTGACTTGATGTCAGTGCACATACCATAATAAAGATATGTTATGAAGAATGTCATGTGACTTGACAATATTGAGAAATCATACCATGTCTTAGATATCACGTGTTAAGGTGATATCTCTCCTTATTTGATTTGAAATATCTTCCCTAGCTAAGAGGGAGTGTTAATGAATGATAGCTTCGATCAGATATGAATGACGATTGCTGTAAGCATCATCATCATTCATACTTGATCAAAGTTTATCATTTATATTGAAATATTTCTGGAAAAACATTTAATCGAATTTATGAGCATACATATAAAATTCGAATTATATATATGATGTTATACTTTGCATTTCATTAATCAAAATTTACATACTCATCTGCCACCTTGTAGAAGGGTATATATGAGTTATACTAAACAATGATAAACGACTTTATCATAAGCCGCGCCCTAAGGGACATGTCCCATGAGTGGACGTGCCTCTTAGGGGCGGGTCTCCTCTATTATTTAAATCGGATCCTTCTTTGAGATGCAAACATAGAAATCGAATAATGTTCTGCAATCAACACATTCAAAATAAGAAATTCAAATTTGGAAATTGAAAATCTGAACATAGAAGTTTGAGTAGTATTCTTACACTTAGAATTTTCAGAAGTCCCTTAGTCTCCCAATTTGATTAAAGATTTGTTTACATTTACAAGAGTCCACAGCAATAGAAACTTCCTTACAGATTTTTGAGTCGGCACTCACAGATCTCAAAACCAATCCCATGTCCTTTAGAATCCTCAAAATCCCAACCTTTGCAGCCACATGATCAACATCTTGTGCTCCCATCACATTGGCAGCACTAGGGAGAGAGAACAACCGAGGAAAGCATAAACCACTCATAAACCCTAAAGTAACCATAGGAGCAGTTGACACCATCCTTTGCTATACCATCTATATTGCATAAAGTATTATTAATTTATTATTTTTTATTATAACTATTTAAATTTTTTTTACTTTTTTTTTTTTTGAATTTACATTGTTATTTGGTATTTAATTTTAAAACTTCAAATTTAACCTATGTTACACCACCTGGGGGACTCGAGGATGCCTGTGTTCCAGGGGATCTGGTTTCTGGATGGGGTAATGAAAGGGCCTCTGGGGATGGTGGGGACACCGCCAAGCAAGGGTTAAGGGTGTATATACTATATACTATACATATGGTACGTAAAATGCTAGTTATGAAAAGATGTATAAGACTATTAAGAAGTAAAATAGCAAAATTGCAAATGCCAAATTGAAATACTAAATAGTAAATACTTGAACATTGAACATTGAACATTGAACATTGAACATTGAACAATGAACATTGAAGTTTTCAATATCGAATTACTAATGAGAAATTAGAATAGAATACTCAATACTACAATTGTTGAATCGGCAAATGGAAGATTTCTATTATATGATATCAAAAATATCTAATCATAAAGATGATTACAATGAGTAGCATGATATCAAAACAATTACAAATCAAAATGTCAAATAATAAAAAAATGTGTTAATTTTTTTTTTAAACCATGTGATTTAAGTTGCCGCAGTGGGGGACGCTCGAGGGACGCACAGGCGTCCCCCTCAGCGTCCTGGGGACGTCGGGATGTCCCCGCGTTGCCAGCGGCGAGCCACCAAAACTGGTGGCGCCGCTGGAAACTTGGGAACGCCGTCCCCAAGTCTCGGGGACGTCCCCGTTTCGGGGATGCTCGGGATTTAGGGTGGACGCGTCCCCGGGGTACACTGATTATTTAACCAGTTTAAAGATAAAAAATTATAAAATAAAAATACTCGAAATTAAAATTTGAACTCTAAAATTAAAAAAAGCAAAACTAACATTCAAATGTTTAGTATAAGAAACTGAGTAGTAAGACTAATGTTTATTTGATGTAACCTATTGTCACTGCTGCATGGCCACCCTGAAATCACTACTTCTCAGACAAATTTTTACTTGTGCTGCTTTTTGCTTTTCGCTGTTAAAACTTTTTTCACACGCCCTGTTTGATTTTGACAGAAAGACCATTTTTTTGCTCCAATCTACTGTTTTTCCCACTCAAGTCTGCTACTTTTCCACCGTGGGCATTTTAGTGTTGTAGATTTTGGCATTTTTATTGTGTTTTTTTACACATTTTATTTTGTGAACTTTGTTTTTTTTGATGGGGGATGTCTGCTTCCAGGAGGAGACATCCCCCTGGAGACATAGCTGAGCATCTCTGGTCAAACAAATTGTTTCCATACCATCTTATCTACAAGATACACACCTTCTGCCTTCTGGGAGTCATCCTCCAACAACCCTAATTCCTGCACTGTAGCTGGTTTGTTGCTCCTTTCAAGTTAGTAGAGCTTGTCCTATTTTGTTTATTAATGTTCAAGATGTATTTTTCTATTGTAATGATGTGACTGCCATGTTTTCCCTCAGTTTTATCCCTAGCCTTGATTTGCATGGTGTTCAATTCTTCTGAAGTAGCAATAGTTTTGGGTGCAATGAGGTCTTACATATATATCATTCTGAGCATAATTTGGAAATGCACGATATCTAGAATTTAGTTTTGCATTGCTACAACTAATGATGTATAATTAATTTGGTGTTACTAAAATCCCTAACTCAGTTAAGATTAACATGGTTGAAGCTTTAAATAATTGTGAGTACACTATTCAGAATTTCATTGAAGAGCTACAATACATCATTTTGAGTATAACTTTGAGATGCATGATATGTAAAACATGATGTTTGGTGCAACCAATAAAGGACAATGAACATGGACTTAAAAGTGTTGTCTCAGTTAAAAATAAATAAATGTGGTTGAATGTTTGTGTTTGTCAGTGTAATATACAAAATTATAATAGAAGGGTGTTGAAATGCCCTGCATAACCACCCCATTTTGTTTTGGAACAAAATGGGTCCCCCTTCTCCATTTTGGTTTCTTCACCTTTGGTTATTGGCTTTGCTCTTGGGGGTTCTTCTATTTTCTACTTGGGTTTGTCTTCTTGTTTTGTTAAGTTTTGGGTCCTGTCTCACCTTGAGTGGGTTTTCTTCTTGCTAAGGATTCAGTGAAATAATCACAAGCAATAATGGATTTCATTATGACATATTTTGTGTTTTATTTTCCCCTGAGTGCTAATGCAAGCCTTTCTTTTGCAGGATTAAATCGCACACATAATGATATTTGCCAAGGGAGCTCAGTTGGAATGCTTTCTTCAGTCCAGTTGGTCACAATTTTCCTCTAAGAAGAAAATCGGCAAGATCTTGTGATGTCTTGCTGACTACCAGTGCATTCTGTCGATGAGCATCTCTGTTGCCTATCGACAAGACCCCAGAGATGTCATGGTGATCAGAAATCATATGCAGGCATCTATCAGCAAGAGATTTTCATTGTTTCAGCAACTAAGGAATTCCTATTGGCAAGAGAAATCATCACGAGAATGTGTCATGGCGAGCTCTCAGTGTTTCACCGATCGGCTCATGAGTGAACACTTCGGCCAAACAAGCGGTATTCGGCATGTGGTCTTGGCGAAATCTTTTGGTCTTGCCGATCAAACAAGCTCTCTCGAATTCAAATGAACTCTTGGCGAAGTGGGGAGACTTCAGTATAGGGTCTTGGCGAAGGAGTAAGTCTCGGCGATAATTTTGCCTTCGGCAGGAGGTTTGGCCAATTAGTGTATATCTCGCTGAAAAGGTAGGAGGAGCCCGGAGAAAGATGTGCTCGGTGTGAAGTCTCGGCGAAGAGGAAAGGTCTTGCCGACATGAAGTAATATCAGCGTAAGTCTTGCCGATCGATCATAGTCTCAACGGAATGAAACGACATTGACAAAGCAAGATTTCATCGCTCTGTGGTCTTGGCAAGATCTTTTGGTCTTGTCGACTGACGGTGAAAATTGCACATCAGGGAGAAATATCTTTGTCGATATGATGTCTTAGCGAACCCGTGATGTCTTACCGACCGCCAACAAAGTAAACAATTTGGCAAGACTCAACTGTATCGGGGTAATGTCTCACTGAGCGGCTCCGGTCACATCGACACAACGACGGGAGAATGCTATCAAGGGGAGCTCGTCAGGAAAGGTTAACTCTCGGCAAGAGGTCTCCTCGACCATGTGATGTCCTGTCGATAGAAAGGGGGCCCCACCGAAAGAAATGGAGCTTGGCAAAAGATCATGCCTTCGCCATAAGGTCTTGGCGAAGAAGGAAGTCACGCCAAAAGGAAAGGAGGACTCGGGTTTGGAGAAGCAAAGATGGACTCGGGGAGATGTCTCCCCAAATGCGATGGTCTCGCCGAGACAGAGGGGGGGCTTCGATGGAAGGTCTCAGCGAAACGTAGGAGTCTCGACGACAGGGCGTGAGCTCGAGGTAATATCCCCCCGACATAAAGAAGTCTCCCCGACTTGGATGTACTCGCCAGGAGAAGAAAAACTTCGCCATGTGGTCTTACCGAAAGAATGCAATCTTGCCGATAGGTTTTGTGAGCTCGATATAACTTCTATAGCTCGTCAAAGGGTCTCATCGACTAGTCCGCGCTATGCCGATAACTGTTATGAGACAAAATCGCATCGGGGAGACACGATAAGTGTCTCACCGACATGCGATGTCGTTCGGACCACCTTTGACCGCCTGAGAAGCTCGCGTGGCGTATGCCCGACCAATCAGAGGAAACTAAAAGAGTGACTCATTGGCCCAATTTGACTAATTGACTATTCCTGTGAAGGAAGTCTGCAGAATGTGAACGACATGTATTCCTCCTGAGATCCAAAAGCGATGGATCGACTCGGGTGAAAAGTTTAGATCTAAAGGGAGACCCGATGATGCTTCTGAAGGTGGTTAGCATGCAGAAGATTCTAGAACATGAAGGAGCCCGAAGGAAAGAAATAACCATGACTCACAGGGACAGCTATAGTGACTACTGACAGAGCAGATCAGTATTAATGGTGATACTTTGGAGCATTCAAGGCGGCTTCGAAGGAGTTGAAAGATGGACACCAAGGCCTAGAGTTAATGCTATAATATCAAAAGATCTAAGAGGACTCCCGGAACAATCTTTTATCGGCATGGACAACAGGGCTTCACATTAAATACAACATTGACTCTCTTCAGAAGGATCTGAGAGCTGACTCCCCTGGAAGCAGATATTTTGTAAAACCCTAATGTAGGGGGGGACAACGCATTCTTTTGGTACACTCTGTATATATATGGCATTTTGGCCTCGTTGTAAAGGTTAGAACTAGTAGAGAACGGGTAGAGTAGAAGTAGAAGTTTTAGAATACATAGAGAAATAGAGGAGACAGAGCTGCATCCTGATTCTTTGTAATAGGAGCTTCTTCTGCCTTCTTAGGATAGGAGTTAGATTCAGAATAGTCTGTAATGTATTTTTCAAGTTTTCTTAATATAGATGGAAACAATTTGAAGTCACAGATTTTCTGTACAATGGTGATTGTGCCAGTTTTGTAAATGTTGCTTATCTGTTTTATGGGTAGTAGAAGCAACCAGATTAAAATCTACTTCAGATTGTGTTTCAGAATGTTGTTCATCTTGGTTTAATCATTTGATTTGAGAAGCTTTTAAGGAGTGAAGTTTGATTTGATGTTTTGTTTAGAAAGTAACTTGCAATCTATTATTGAAATCAGCACTGTGAATGAATGAAACTGTGTGTTAGTCACAAGTTAATTTTGTTCTGTAGTTTTAGTTAGGAATTCCTTGAAAGGTAACAAGTCTGGTTAAGTTGGATGAATTAACATTCTTTTCCGTTCCAAAGCTCTGATCTATCTTTTGATGTTTCTTTAAAACCCCGGTTAGAGTAGGTTTAAGTTTATGTATGATCTCAAAACAATCCAGAAGCTCTACACCAGCAAGCCCCTTGAACATTACTGTTACATTGACCACTGAGGGACATCAGCACAGTTGAGAACCAACTACAAAGACCTTGGGAGCTAAGGTATCCATGTGTTATCTTTCTCTTTCAGGAGAAACAAAATAGCAATATTTTGTTTGCATGTTGCTGTGCCAAAAGGACCGTCAACAAAAATTGGCGCTAGAAGGAGGGCCGCCTATGAGTAATTTTGGATTGTTGTGAGTTGGAGTGGGTTAGATCTTGGAGGACCCAGCTCCGATGGGTAGCCCTTTGTATATACCAGGATTTGTCCATGAAATCCCTGGTCACCTGTATGATAGGCTTCCTTTATTTTTCCCTAACGGCGGGCAAAATGCTTTTGAACATGTTGGAATTTGCATGCATGTACTTACTTTTCTCCAGGTTCAGCATGAGGCTGTTGTCTGTCAATTGTTCATCAGAACACTTCAAGGTTCAGCAAGACAATGGTATGTTAATCTTCCACCAAATTATATTTGTTCATGGGCGGAGTTAGAAATCTTATTCTTAGATCAATTTGGTCCTCGCACACAAGACCACTGGGAGAACTCATCCCTGCAAAATCGAATCACAGTGTTAAGTACTCCACTTGTCAATGAAGTTGTGACCATATCATCTCTTTTCAGTCATCTTCCAAAGCATAGTCCATTACATCACAATGAAGTTCTAGATGAAACATTTGATTCGCCAGAATATAATTTTGATGACTTGTTTGGTGAAAAGCATGAAATGGATGTAAATTTAGAGCATAATGGAAATCTCAAGATAGAATCTAGCTTTGTTGAACATGTTAGTACTAATGATGGCTTTAAAGGAGATGAGGTTTTAGCGCAGGATTGCTGTCATGAGAAATCAACAATGCCTTCCAACGATTTGAGCAACTCTTCTAATCAAGATGAGAATCAGGGTGATGAGGGATGGACAAAGGAACATGGTTCATGCTGGATCGATATCCCTCGTATGCAAAATCGAATAAGAGAGAAAGTAGAAGAGCTGGGAGATCTGAAACTGTCAGAACTTGTTGGGCCAGGTGGATGTAGGATACATTGAACTAATCAACACTCTCAGATGGACTGCCATGTCTTCCTAGGTAGGATGGAATTATATTTCAAGAAAATGATCTCTATCGAAGGAATACTTATGGAAGATCCTTGGAGTACGTATCCCCCCAATGAAGAGGATGAAACAACTGGCATGCATGAAAATGATAATCAGTCCATCCAAAATGATGAGAGTGACTGTGTGGAGATTTAATTCTTCCCTATCTTTTGATGACTTTGATCCTTGCATTGAGATGGATTCAACAACTGATGAAACTCCTCTACCTAGTGAACACTTGATAGAAGTGGAGAATG
This sequence comes from Sequoia sempervirens, assembly GCA_007258455.2. Classification (NCBI taxonomy): domain Eukaryota; kingdom Viridiplantae; phylum Streptophyta; class Pinopsida; order Cupressales; family Cupressaceae; genus Sequoia; species Sequoia sempervirens. The sequence goes on from VDFB02341871.1 coordinate 356,616, forward strand.
GATTCATCGATGCATTCATAGATTCTTTCATGATGGGGAATGAGGAAGAAACACACTTTGGTGGGTTAGTGCAAGAAGATGACTCTGCTGATTTAAGTGGTGGACGGATTGGAACAGATAACACACTTCAAGATGAGATTGCTAATGAACCTGGTGGTCAAAGACAAGGACTTAAATGCCAAAATGAAATCTTAAGAGAAGAAGTCCAAGTAGATGTGCAGATCAGTCAAGTGTTCCCTGAAGAAATTCATGACGGGGTACATTTGGATGAAGCAGAGGAATGCCAAGAAAGCGACCAAGAGGCTATCTCAAAAGTTGAATCTCTTCAATATGACGAAGAGAATGAGACCAGGGAGTGTTTTCTTGATTTTGGTTCTGTTTACTCAAAAGTGTTGGTTAAGGAATATGAATTGAGAAAGTGTTTTCCTGACTTTGACTCCGTGCACCCAAATGAATTCGAAGGAAGTCCTTGTTCACCATGTGACAGTGTCCCTAACATTAGTGGTGATAAGCTGGACGCAGATTCTCAAACCCTTGGGGGTGGCATGTTTCAAGAGAGTGCTGAAAGTAGGACTTCATCTCAAGAAATTCAGAAAATTTTTGACTCTATGCTCGAGATGAATACAGAGATGCTGGTGAGTGAATATCCTAATTGCAAGACAAACCTTGATTCAGTGGTGTTCCATGAGCTGAGACCTCGTGAGGAGGAGATCATACAACACAAGCCTGCATTGGTAACTAAAACTCTTCCGAATCAGGTGGTGTCCTTTCATTATCCTCAGCGTTTCAATGATTTTTAGTTTGATTATGGCGTTGGGGATAGTAAAACCTGTTTGTGGGTAAATCATGACAAAACTGAGAACCCACAACTGATAATATTTCAAGCTTTATGCCCTCAGAATGAACTTATTGCCTATAAACTTCATATTTCTGAGTATAAAGATAAATTTGCTAGGTTTAGAACTGTGCCTAGTAAGTTAAGATTGCTGCACATAATGAAAAATCAGTTAAGTCAATGTACAAATTTTTACAGTCTTGTGTTTGCAAAGTTTGGCTTTGGAGTTAGCTTAGAATTAGGGTTGGTTACTGTTAGTTTTTGGTTTAGTTAGTTTTCTTTTGTTATGTTGTTTTCCTTTTGTTTTTGTTTGTAGATAGTTTGTTTCTCTGTTTGTAAATATTCTGTCTGTTTGTAAATAGTTGGCCGTTTGTTTGTTTCTCTTTTTTCTTTCTGTCTTTCTGTTTCCCTTGCTCTTTTGTTTTTTTTTCTTTTGTTCTTTGGGGTTTATCTGTTCTTTCCCATCTTAAAGTGTTGGTTGTTATCTTGAGCATGCTTTGGTCACTAGGAGAGAAGTGGTTTAGATATTTTCAGGTTTGCTGATTGGGTGATTTTGTCCTAAACTTTTGTTTTATGCCCATTGTCAATAAGAGTTGTGGAACGTTTTGAAAACAAGGTGCAAAGTAAATAACCTTCATTAGCTCCCCTGAATCTGTCACAAATCATCAAGATCATCCCCTCTTGTAATGGTGTATTTGTCCTAGGATGATAGTGTTGTAAGATTTGAGTGAAAATTAGATTTTCCAAGTGCTGTTATGAGGTCCATGGTAGTTTTCAACCCATAACAGATGTAAACATCCAACATATTGAAAAAAATGAGTGAAATATCTGAAACTCTAAGAGAAAGCAGAAAAGAGAAAGAAAAGAATTATCTAAAGAAAAAAAGGACTCAAATGAATGGGTGATTCCAGTATCTCTACCGGGGCTATGGACGCCTGACTAGTAGTAGAGCAATGCTGTGGGAAAACTAGAGGTATCTCCGTCGGGGCTATGGACGCCTGACTGGCAGCAGAGCAATGCCCAGGATATCATTGCACAACAGCTAAAGGGAATCAACTCATGTAGGTCAAATCTTGCACATTGTTGTCCAAAAGATGAGGAAAACTTCATGAGAGAGTGATGCACAATCAAGCACACATAGATTTAAGGCTAGCCATTGATTGTTTCACATTTGAGATTCTAGCTCAACCTTTCTTGTTATAACTGACCCAACTGGAGTTGTGATGTTCATGAACCAGGAGTTTTGGGTAGCTGAATCCTTCAGTTTCATGAAAATGGTTAAACCATTTTCCCAGTCGAGTCGCCATTTGTTATGCCCTGCATAACCACCCCATTTTGTTTTGGAACAAAATGGGTTCCCCTTCTCCTTTTTGGTTTCTTCGCCTTTGGTTATTGGCTTTGCTCTTGGGGGTTCTATTTTCTGCTTGGGTTTGTCTTCTTGTTTTGTTAGGTTTTGGGTCCTGTCTCAGCTTGAGTGGGTTTTCTTCTTGCTAAGGATTCAGTGAAATAATCACAAGCAATAATTGATTTCATTATGACATATTTTGTGTTTTATTTTCCCCTGAGTGCTAATGCAAGCCTTTCTTTTGCAGGATTAAATCGCACACATAATGATATTTGCCAAGGGAGCTCAGTTGGAACGCTTTCTTCAGTCCAGTTGGTCACAATTTTCCTCTAAGAAGAAAATCGGCAAGACCTTGTGATGTCTTGCCGACTACCAGTGCATTCTATCGATGAGCGTCTCTGTTGCCTATCGGCAAGACCTCAGAGATGTCACGGCGATCAGAAATCATATGCAGGCGTCTATCGGCAAGAGATTTTCATTGTTTTAGCGACTAAGGAATTCCTATTGGCGAGAGAAATCATCACCGGAATGTGGTCATGGTGAGCTCTCAGTGTCTCATCGATCGGCTCATGAGTGAACACTTCGGCCAAACAACTAGTATTCGGCATGTGGTCTTGGCGAAATCTTTTGGTCTTGCTGATCAAACAAGCTCTCCCAAATTCAAATGAACTCTCGGCGAAGCGGGGAGACTTCGGTATAGGGTCTCGGCGATAATTTTGCCTTCGGTAGGAGGTTTGGCCGATTAGTGTATGTCTCGCCGAAAAGGTAGGAGGAGCTCGGAGAAAGATGTGCTCGGCGTGAAGTCTCGGCGAAGAGGAAAGGTCTTGCCGACATGAAGTAATATCGGCGTAAGTCTTGCCGATCCATCAGAGTCTCAACGGAATGAAACGACATCGGCAAAGCAAGATTTCATCGCTATGTGGTCTTGGCGAGATCTTTTGGTCTTGCCGACTGATGGTGAAAATTGCACATCGGGGAGAAATCTTTTTGTCGATATGATGTCTTAGCGAACCTGTGATGTCTTACCACCGCCAACAAAGTAAACACTTCGGCAAGACTCAACTGTATCGGGGTAACGTCTCACCGAGCGGCTCCGGTCACACCGACACAGCAACGGGAGAATGCTATCAAGGGGAGCTCGCCGGGAAAGGTTAACTCTCGGCAAGAGGTCTCCTCGACCATGTGATGTCCTGTCGATAGAAAGGGGGCCCCACTGAAAGAAATGGAGCTCGGCAAAAGATCATGCCCTTGCCATAAGGTCTTGGCGAAGAAGGAAGTCACGCCGAAAGGAAAGGAGGACTCGGGTTTGGAGAAGCAAAGATGGACTCAGGGAGATGTCTCCCCGAGTGCGATGGTCTCGCCGAGACAGAGGGGGGGCTTCGATGGAAGGTCTCAGCGAAACGTAGGAGTCTCAGCGACAGGGCATGAGCTCGAGGTAATATCCCCCCGACATAAAGAGGTCTCCTCGACCTGGATGTACTCGCCAGGAGAAGAAAAACTTCGCCATGTGGTCTTACCGAAAGAATGCAGTCTTGTCGATAGGTTTTGCAAGCTCGATATAACTTCTATAGCTCGCCGAAGGGTCTCATCGATTGGTCCGTGCTATGGCGATAACTGTTATGAGACAAAATCGCATCGAGGAGACACGATAAGTGTCTCACCGACATGCGATGTCGTTCAGACCACCTTTGACCGCCTGAGAAGCTCGCGTGGCATATGCCCGACCAATCAGAGGAAACTAAAAGAGTGACTCATTGGCCTAGTTTGAATAATTGACTATTCCTGTGAAGGAAGTCTGCAGAATGCGAACGACATGTATTCCTCCTGAGATCCAAAAGCGATGGATCGGCTTGGGTGAAAAGTTTAGATCTAAAGGGAGACCCGATGATGCTTCTGAAGGTGGTTAGCATGCAGAAGATTCTAGAACATGAAGGAGCCCGAAGGAAAGAAATAACCATGACTCACAGGGACAGCTGTAGTGACTATTGACAGAGCAGATCAGTATTAATGGTGATACTTTGGAGCATTCAAGGCGGCTTCAAAGGAGTTGAAAGATGGATACCAAGGCCTAGAGTTAATGCTGTAATATCAAAATATCTAAGAGGACTCTTGGAACAATCTTTTATCGGCATGGACAGCAGGGCTTCACATTAAATGCAGCATTGACTCTCTTCAGAAGGATTTGAGAGCCGACTCCCCTTGAAGCAGATATTTTGTAAAACCCTAATGCAGGGGGGACAACGCATTCTTTTGGTACACTCTGTATATATATGGCATTTTGGCCTCGTTGTAAAGGTTAGAACTAGTAGAGAACGGGTAGAGTAGAAGTAGAAGTTTTAGAATACATAGAGAAATAGAGGAGACAGAGCTGCAGCCTGATTCTTTGTTATAGGAGCTTCTTCTGCCTTCTTAGGATAGGAGTTAGATTCAGAATAGTCTGTAATGTATTTTTCAAGTTTTCTTAATATAGATGGAAACAATTTGAAGTCACAGATTTTCTGTACAATGGTGATTGTGCTAGTTTTGTAAATGTTGCTTATCTGTTTTATGGGCAGTAGAAGCAACCAGATTAAAATCTACTTCAGATTGTGTTTCAGAATGTTGTTCATCTTGGTTTAATCATTTGATTTGAGAAGCTTTGAAGGAATGAAGTTTGATTTGATGTTTTGTTTAGATAGTAACTTGCAATCTGTTATTGAAATCAGCACTGTGAATGAATGAAACTGTGTTAGTCACAAGTTAATTTTGTTCTACAGTTTTAGTTAGGAATTCCTTGAAAGGTAACAAGTCTGGTTAAGTTGGACGAATTAACATTCTTTTCCGTTCCAAAGCTCTGATCTATCTTTTGATGTTTCTTTAAAACCTCGGTTAGAGTAGGTTTAAGTTTATATATGATCTCAAAACAATCCAGAAGCTTTACACCAGCAGGCGCCTTGAACATTACTGTTACATTGACCACTGAGGGACATCAGCACAGTTGAGAACCAACTACAAAGACCTTGGGAGCTAAGGTATCCATGTGTTATCTTTCTCTTTCAGGAGAAACAAAATAGCAATATTTTGTTTGCATGTTGCTGTGCCAAAAGGACCGTCAACAGGTGTTTAATGTAACAAGCAAGTATCCTCATATTTAGTATTACTGTATTGTCCTTTTCTATTAGCAATTTACTGTAAATGTTGAGCCTGGCCTACGTGTTTTTTCTCAGGAACGCCATATTCAAAAATCACTCTACTTTGATAAATGGAGAAGCTATGCATTCCTGCAATGCAAAAAGAAAACAAGAACTCCAATTGAAGTTTGACTGTTTGCTTGACTGTAGACTTGATTCTGTGATGTGGTGCATATGGCAATGCATTTATCAAAATTGGGAAAATACTACAGCTATTGAATGAATGGGGTGGTAATTTTTGGTGTTCTAATTTCACATGAAAAGCATGAATTATTTTGTAACAGGCTAGATAGTCAGTCATTCCTACAAATATGCCAAGTACTAGTTCAGAGACAAGGCATGAAGTTCAAACTATGACCTCAATGCTAAAGCATTCATCCCCATAAGCGTAACCATTTCTGAAAACATTTACATGTGACTGACGCTAACAGACATAAATTTTTATTTCATGGAAGAATGCAATCATTCATTTGAGCATAGCATTTTAAGATCATGTTCATAAGGGTGAAAGGGTCTAAGTTTCTATCAGACCATTTCTTTGCACATCAAATTTTTCGAAGAGATGAGACTTATTGCCTCAACATTTCCAATCTAGTCTAGAAGAGATCCAAGTGCTAATGAAGAGACAATTCAGGTAGGTCAAACTATGGCCTCAATGTCAAAGCATTCATCCCAATGTGTGTAACCATTTCTGAAAACGTTTACGCATGATTGATGCTAACAGACATAAACATTATTTCATGGAAGAATGCAATTGTTCATTAAAGCATAGCATGTTAAGGTCATGTTCATAAGGGTCTAAGTTTCTATGAGACCATTTGTTTGCACATTAATCTTTTGAAGAGAAGAGACCAATTGCCTCAAAATTTCCGATCTAGTTTAGAAGAGATCCAAAGCCTTAGAAATTATCTAGAAATGAGAACCTACAGCCAAAAAATTTCCAGTGTTGTCTTTAGTAGATCCAAAGCCTTAATGTGCTTTAGAAATGAGAACCTACAACAAAAATATTCCAATTTGTCTACAGTAGGTCAAAGCCTCAACATCTATAAATCCTCAAACAGTACCAATTGCAGCCCCTCGACATGTGCAAGGATGCCATAAATATGATCTGCAACCCTAAAACAAAGAAGTAATTGCGTCACCAAGAGTTCATTAAGAAAGACTGCAGGTACATACTATTTGTCAATGTGTTTTGATTGTAACTCAAGTACGTACTAGAATATATGATGATCATACATATGCCAAGAAAAATCAATAGTTAGTCAGTGTTCCTTAAATGAAGCAATTCCTGACTTAAGTCTACAAACAAGTTTGTGCAACTATCTTCATGATCTGCTTATAATGCTAATGGTGCTATCAAAATTGGAATGCGTATAAACACAAATGTTAACCTTCTTTAAGAGGAACACAAAAGTCATTGCATTTATGAAATGACTGCAGGTACATACTATTTGTCAATGTGTTTCTATTGAAATTCAAGTATGTTCTAGATTGTATGATGATCATACGTATACCAAGAAAAATCAGTAGTTAGTTAGTGTCCTTTAAATGAAGCAATGCCTGACTTAGTCTACAAACAAGTTTGTGCAACTATCTTCATGATCTGCTTATAGTGCCATTGGTTCTATCAAAATTGGAACATGTACAAGCGCAAATGTTAACCTTCTTTAAGAGGAACACAAAAGTCATTGCATTATATGAAATGCAGACAACATTACAGCAACATAATCAATAGTCATTTCTGGTGTTATGATATGTCGTGAAAGAAGTGATATTTTGGATTTGGTTTAGATATTCAGAAGCATTCCTAAATATATGCCAAAGTGCTAATGAAGAGAGAAGAATGAAGGTTGAGCTATGACCTCAAACCACTCATGCCCGTATGCATAATCACTTCTTAAAAACATTTACATAGGATTAATGCTTATGGAGGAAAAAGTTCTCATGAAATTAGGCATGGCCTTAAACATTTCCAATCTAGTCCAGAAGATATCCGAAGCTTTACAGTTATCTAGAAATGAGAACCCATAGCCAATAATTTGCAATTTAGTTTTAGGTAGGTCCAAATCCTTCTTTAGAAAGAAGAAACTTCAAACAAAGCATTGCCAAATTATTTTACAGTAGATCCAAATGGTCAACATATGTATATGCACGTCCCTTGGATAATTGCTCAAAGACGAAAGAAAGATCTTTCCAAATCTGTCTCCCAATCAGACACTGAAGTTAAGGTTGTAAGGTTGAATAGGGTAGGGTCTGCCATTGTTTAGGCTGGACCATTGGATACTCTTTGGAGTGTGAAAGCAACTTGGTTGCAGTTTTGCTAGTTCTTGCTTGGCAGTTGGGCTGCAGTTATGGTTTTGTCCCATTTGAGAGTTTGTTGTATCAACTTAGTGTTGTTCTATCAGATGTACATGGTTTGTGGACCCTTCAAAAACCAATTTATCTTAACCAAAAACATGTCTATGCTCAAATAATACAAATTACAGTTGCTTACATGTGCAAAGATGCCATAAATGTGCTACACATCCCTTGAGACAAATAATTAAAACAATAGTCTCTGACCATAGAGTTCATTAAGAAAGGCTGCAACTAATATATCAACCATCTTTAGATGTGATTTGGCTTCAACTCAACATGTTAGATTGGACCACATTTAAAACTCCAACTCAACATGTTAGATTGGACGGTCTGCATGCATATAACAAGATATAATCAATGATTATGGTCATCGAACTTAGTGAAGCAATGATTAACTAAAAGTCTTAATTAAGGTTGTGCAACTATCTACATAATTTGCCTATAATAACAAGTAATCTATCAAAGTTGCAACTTGTATAAGCATAACGGTAAACCTTATTGAAGAGGAACATAAAATTCATTACATTTTCAAAAGACGAGTATTCAATGGAGCAGTCATTTCTAGTTTTATGATTTCACTTAAAAGAAGTAAATTATTTATGATAGGCCACATATTTAAAAGCATTCCAACAACTATGCCAAGTGCTAGTGAAGAGACAAGGCATAAAATTTGAGCTGTGACCTTAAATCATTCATCCCCGCAAGTGTAAACACTTACATACGATTGATGTTAATGGAGGTAAGTGTTATTTCATTAAAGAGTGCATTCATTCTTTGAGGCATAGTATGCCAAAATCACTTTCATAAGGGTCTAAATTTATCAGGCTATTTTTCAATGCATTAAAATTTTGAAAAAGTGCAACCTATGACATGAACAACTCCAATCAAGGCTTGAAGATATCTAAAGTTTAAAGTTTTATAGAAATAAGAATCTACAGCCAAATCATTTCCAACCTAGTCTAGAATAGATCCAAAACACCAACATATATCAATGGTCAAACGATACTTTTTCCAGTCATCTACATGCTCAGGGATGCCATAAATATGGTCCACAGACCTTAAGACAAAAACTAAAGCAATTGGCTTTAACCAAATAATTTATTAAGAAAAATTGCAAACTGTTGCATCGTTCATCAGTATTAATGGGATTTAATTCTAACTGAAGTAAATATTAGATCAGATGGTCTCCATTTATATACCAAGATATAATCAATGATTACAGTCATTTAGTTGAGTGAAGCAATGTGTAGGTCAAGTCTACAAACAAGGTTGTTTAAATACCTAGGTTATTTTCCTTCAATGACAATTGTTCTATCAAAATCGCAACATGTCTTAAGCATACGTTTAAACGTTCATTTAAGTGAAACATATAACTTAATACATTTATGAAAGTGAGAAAATAATTCAACCTTCATTTAAGTGGAACATATAATTTAATACATTTATGAAAGTGAGAAAATAATTCAGCTGTAGAATGAATCTAGTACTTATATTTCATTTTTTAATGATAGGTTAGATAATTAGAAGCATAGCTACAAATATGCTTAGTGTTCACGTAGAAACAAGGCATGAATTTTGAGCTACAAGTTCAAACCATTCATCATTTAACTAGTTCTTTAAAATTGACATACATGTGACTTCTTGGTGTTAGGTTAGAGCAAGCTACTTTCTGGCCAAGAGATATAACTCTATGGTCGAGGTTGATTGGGTTGAGGCTTAGGCCTTTGTTGTCATGGGGCATGACTCGTGTGGCACTAACAACCTCTTTACTCAGACTGCCCTTGAGGATCAACCTTTTCATAATCGAGTCCTTCTCTACAACTAAAAGTTAGTTGCACAACAAAGCTTTCTCATAACACAATACTACTTAGGTACTCAAAATGAAGACAATGACAAGAACTCAGAATGTAGGGTGTAATAAATTAGCTTTATTGATTTCAATGGCTCTTGGTCCAATTACAATAAACAACTTCTTGAGTTGGAACATATCTACCTAAGTCCTCCAGGATCTCAATTAGAACACCTGCCCTTGGATTCTTATTTACTCTCCAATATGTAGTCATAACATTGACCTCACCCTTGTTGGGCGTACCTCTTCACATAGCTCTAGAAACCTGGAACTCCCTAAGCTCCTTTGATGTTTGCTCTCCAAGTTGGTGCGTCACGTTCTCCCAATCGAGCTACAAGGCGACTTATCTAGTCCATGACCTAGGCCTCCTCTTGAGACTCAAGTTGACTCCAAAATAATGCCACTCTCAATTGTTGAATATAATTGCTCTTTTTGAACCTCAATGGATCACTCCATTACGATCCTTCCCTTTGGGGCTTTGATTTCATGTTGAAATGCTAATTTGTTTAGTGGCCAGGGTACTCTTATTCCCTTATATAAGCTATTTGTTCGATTCCTAGGCAACCAAAGGCTGATCATAGGTTGAGAAAACTACCACAACTTTCGAGATGATCAATTACCTCCTTTACCTAGTTTGGGCAAACACTCAACTTTGGGCTTGTCAGGATTTTTGTCCAATGTTGGGCTTCAAAGAGTTTGCAACCTCATCTAATCCACATTGGCCCTTTTGCATCCTCCCGAGTTTGACTTAGTGCAGGATCCTCCAAGATCGACTTGGTGCAAGCTCTTTCAAGCTTGTCTTGGTGCGTCTTCATCTTGAGTTTGACTTGGTGCAGATTGTTCCACAGTCTAGCTTGGTGCAAACTCCATTTGAGCTAGGCTTAAGGAACTAGCAACCACATAATGGATCGAGACTTCATTCCTGTTTGTTGCTCTGCATAACAAGTTCTTGTGTTAGGATGGTGGACTCCAAGTCCGACTTTGACATTCCAATCGCTCTCATGTAGCTTGGCTATAATTGCCTTGAGTCTTGATAGTGCCACTTATTGGTTTGCTCCAAGATGGGGCAAGGAGTACCTTGTTGGCACTCAGGCATGGTGGCATGGTACCCTATGTTCTTGGGTTGGCCTTTCAATCCACTTACATTCTCCACCACTTAAAAATATGCAACATCTTGGACATCGACACCACCTCACTTCGACACATGCGAAGAGTGTGCCCAACTCCTTTGGGACTTATTTGATGGGTGTAGAGTCCTCTAAGAACTCCAACACCTTATCTTCAAACTTCCATGGGATTTATGCTTTCTCCCAAGAAGCCTTCTCCTTGGGTTGGCTTCACCAATGAACCAAAAATTCTCTCCACTTGTAATCACCAAACGTGTGCTCCTTAACTGCAAGTACCTCTTCCACTTGTAGATCCGACCTGTCCAAGACATTTGTTGGCCCTTTGGTTGGAAGATTCTTGCTTGGCTTCATTGTGTCTTCATAGAGTGGATGAAGCTAACTCACATGGAACACATTATGCACCCTCATGTGAGCTGGTAGATTTAACCTGTAGGAAACCTTACCAACTTTGCTAATAACTTTATAAGATCCATTGAACCTTCTGGTGATTGCATGACTCAAACCTCTCATAGGCTTGAATTGGTCCAAGTCTAACTTCAAAAGCACCTTGTCGTCTACCTTGAAGTCCACGACCCTCCTGCTCGAGTTTGCATACCTGTTCATTCTCTCTGTAGCCTTGACCAAGTGACGATGACCCAAATCCACTCAGAATTGTATGGGGAGTCAATGACTGTTGCTCGGTTGCTAAGTGAAACAACGAGTACTAATTTGGTCATGATTTTTGTAAGTTGTAATTAAACTAAGCAGAGTCCAACAACTTAGGCCAGTTGGATTGGTCTGATCAAACAAAGTGCCTCAAGTAATCCTCCAACACCACATTGATCTGCTTGGTTTGACCATTGGTCTCTGGGTGATGGTTGATAGACATGGTTAACTTTATACCCATTAGTTTGAACCACTCGACCCATAAATTGCTACTGAATTTGGGGTCTCTGTCATTGATTATGCTCAAAAGCACACCCCAATACTTCACCACATTTTTATAGTAGTCAGTTGTGTCCTTTGCTTTGCATGATGTCTTGCATGACATAAAGACTCCATACTTGGAGAACCTATCGACTACCACCATTATGCTTGTATACCCATCCACATTAGGTAGCCCTATTATGAAGTCCATACTTACACTTGCCCAAGGCCTGATTGGAATGTGTAGGGGCTGAAGCAAGCCTCCCAGAGACTAGTGGCAGATGAGGAAACTTCGAACATACTCATCTATGTTCTTCCTCATTCTAGACCAGTAGAAGACCCTTTCTAAGAGTGTGAGGGTTCTCTTCTATCTTGGATGACCAACCCATAGGCTGTGCATGAGATCCCTCCACAAGTTGTTCCACTTGGGGACATAGACTTGATCCTGGGTGAACAACATAAGTCCATTCTTAACACTAAATTTTTGATTTTGTCCCTCTTTTGGCTTGTCTCCACAATTCTGCAGCTTGAGGATCATTCTCCAAACCCTGTTTGGTAGACTCTAGTTGCTCTACTGAAACTGCAACTTGGCTCTCCCTTGGAGTTGCCCCTTCTTGCACATCCTCAATTGCCATCAACTGTGCCTTTTTGTTGAGAGCATCAACTACAACATTCTTTTACTTGGGTTGTAGGTGATCTCATAGTCAAACTCTGCTAGGAACTCTTGCCACCTAGCCTGCTTTGGGTTTAACTTGGTTCGAGTCTTGAAATAGGTAGAAGAGATATTGTCGGTCTTAACCACACTATGAAATCCCAATAGATAGTGCCTCCAAGTTCGAAGATAATGGATGATCCTTGTCATCTCTTTCTCGTGTATTGCATAGTTCTTTTCCCTATCTTTCAATTTCCTTAACTCATAAGCCATTGGGTGCCCATTGTGTATGAGCACTCCCCCTACTCCATAGTCCGAAGCATCACTTTGGACATCAAATGGTTGACTAAAGTATGGCAATGCAAGCACAAGATCAGTATTGAGCTTCTCCTTGAGAGACTCAAATGTTGCCTTGCACTTGTAAGACTAGTTCCATTTTCGGTTTGTTGACAATGTTTTTTGAAAGCTCATGAAGCCTGAATACCTCCTGAAAAAACTATTTTTCCACCTGTGGTGCCTTGTAATAAGAAGGAATGTCAAAGAAATGTACACACTTTGTTAATCTATCAACCAATACAATCTATGCTTTGGACTTTCAAAAGACCCATGATAAAGTCCATTGTTACACTCCCACTTCTGCTCCAGAATTGACAATGGCTGTAGCAAACCAACAAGGAAGGTATGTTTTGACTTGTTCTACTAACAAGTCATGCACTCTCTGACATAATGCAAGACATCACTCTTGAGACCCTTCCATGAGAATCTCTCCCAAATATGCCTATAAGTTTTGAAGAACTTGAGATGTCCTGCTGAAGCCGTATCATGAACTCATATTCTTACCCTTCAACTTAGATTCAAGTACTAAGAATTACCCGTCCTTGTAATAAATCACATCATCGATCACCTTATACCTGTCATCTTGAACTTGTCCATCCATGAGCTCACATGCAAAGGTATTCTTGGAATACTCAACCACCAGGTGAGCCTTCCAATTGGCTGAAGTCTCAGAAATAGAGCAAAGGGTGGGTCTTCTAGATAATGCATCTACCACAATATTTCTTTTTCCTTTGACATATTCAATGTCAAAGTCATATGCTTGAATTTTGCTCACCCATTTCTATTGATGTTCATTTAAATCCTTTTTCTCTAAGAAACATTTCAAATTATTATGATCTATCCTGACCACAAACTTTCCACCTACTAGGTATTGTCTAACCTTTTCTAGTGCATGCATGATGACAAACATTTCTTTGTCATAGGTGGAATATTATCACTATGTATCTCTCAACTTCCTACTTTCGTAGGCTATGGGATTTCTATTTTGCATGAGTACTGCACCTATCCCTTCACTTGACGCATCACACTCTAGTACAAATGATTGAGATAAATATGGCAACACTAACATTGGAAAAGAACTCATGATCTACTTAAGCCTATCAAATGTATTCTAAGCCTCATACAATCATCTGAATGCACCCTTCTTGGTGAGATCTGTGAGAGGTGTTGCCAATTGCAAAAACCCCTTAACAAACCTCCTGTAATAACCACATAATTCGAGAAAACCCTCAACTCTGAAATGTTTCTCAACGGTGCTCACCAACACCAATCACATGTCGCAAATATAATATTTCGATCATGTCAAACTCACATTTAGAAGCCTTCACAAATAAAGACTGTGATTCCATAATGCCTGACACCTCAACAATGCGCCTGAGGTGATCTTGCCACATCTTATTGTATATCAAAATATCATCAAAAAAGACCAATACAAATTTTTGCAACTACTTGTTAAATATATGATTAATACATGACTAAAAAGTTACAGGTGCATTAGTAAGACCGAAAGGCATGACTATAAACTCGTAGTGCCCGTAGTGGCATCTGAATGCCGTCTTATGTACATCCTCTACACAAACTCTAATTTGGTGGTACCCTAAACGAAGATAAATCTTCAAGAAATAAACTGCCCCATGAGTCTCATCCAACAATTCATCCATCTTGGGTATTAGGTACCTATTTTTGATAGACATTTTATTCAAAGCACGATAGTCAATACACATCATCATTGTGTCATCCTTTTTCTTTACTAAGACCACCAAAGATGCAAAGGGACTAGAGCTCAATCTAATATCTCATATCCAATAACTCTTGCATCATTTTTTAATCTCTTCCTTGAATCTCCTTGTGTGGCAATAGAGAATGGTGATTACAGGTTGGCACCCTCCAGCTCAATCATGTCCTCAAATCCTTGATCTAGGGGTCTACCTGGAGGAATATCACCAAACACAACACTATGTTTATCTAGAATAGGATGGATATCCACATGATGCATGTCGTCATTGAAAGAAGAATTGGATGACACTGAACATTGGGATGCCCATGCAACCTCGCCATGCCTGAATAAAGTCTCCATCCTCTTTGCTGTCACTATATTTGGCACACCACCTGCCAAAGCCCTCAACACCATTGTCTTTCCATCTGCTATAAATTCCAAATCCATTTTCTAAAAGTCCTGACTATATCAACCCAATGAATGTAGCCATTGAACTCCTCGAACAACATCTGTATCTTTGATCCCAACCACATAGAAGTCATCTATCACTGTGTAATTCTCCAACTGAATGCACAACCAAGAAACATTCTTAGTATAGGTCATCTTAAATCCATCTGCAACTATGAAACTAAAACCTGGGAAGTCCACCTGTACTCCCCTCTTAACCACCTGTCCCTTGTCAATAAAATTATGAGTCACCCCATTGTCAACTAGGCAAGTGACCCGTTGTCCTTTCAAGGCACCTTTTAACTCTAAAAGGATGGTACTTGATAACCCCTAATAGTGTAGTTATGGTGTCCTTCCTCGACATGCTCCAACAACTAATCACCTTGGTCACTCTTTGAGGTAGTATCAACTACGTCCTCCTCAACATCAAAAGTCACCTCTATATAGTGGAATTTACCTTTCCCAAGGCACCTGTGCCCTAGTTTGCTTGGCTCCTTGTAGGAGATATAATTTCTTCCTGCGCAACTTATTCCTCGACTCAAAATCCAATTTGGGTGGAGTGGTTTTAGGTTGATTGAAATTCTTAAATAGTTTGCTACTCTTGAAACTTTTCTTTTGAATTTGCTGATTAGAATGTGTAGTTTCAAGATCGAGTGCCATTTGAATGACATCCTAGAGAGTGTTGGCCTTAAAATCCTTCATGAAACCTTTCAAAGTATGATGTAAACCTTTGGTGAATAGCATTATAACCCTCTTTTTTGATGTGTCTAGTACCATAACTACCACCTTCTGGAATTCGTTGATATAACTATTAACATCCCTATAATGTCTAATCATAGCCAACTCCTTGAAATACATTTCCACATCCTTCCTATCGAATCTAACAATCAATTTATTGCTAAATTCTTCATAAGACTAAATTAAAGAACAATTTTGTATCACCAAGCCATGGTGCCACCAATCATAAGCTGGACCCTTAAGGTGAAGAGTTACACACTTAATTGCTTTTGTTTCTAGCATACGTTTAAGATTCATAAAAGTGTCTAGCTTGTGAATCCAAGCACGTGCCATGCTTTTCCCACTACCATCAAAGTTAGGAAGAGTGAGTTTACCCAAGGCATGCTGGTATTCCCTATGCAAACCTTGAGGTCTTTTCTCTTTTTGTGTTCTCCTCTTATCCTTAACGCTAATTCATATACTGGTTCAAAGTTATTTTGTTTCTAATGGCATGTGGAAGGGTGTGATACTCATCATAAACTACCATCACTTCGTCCACCAATGGTTGTTCCTCTTCTTGTGGGAACTCTTCTTCCTCCTCTCTAGGTGTGAACATAGGCTAAAAATGTCTCTATGACCCACCTATACTAGCACCTCGTGGGACATCATTGCTTCCATTTCTACCTTCACCATTAACAGTCCTATTCACCCTTAGTGAATTGATGTCTTGGGACATTTGATGAATGAATTTGGGATTAATTGTTGTTGGGATTGCATAAACTATTGTATCATTTTTTGCTACCCCGTAGCCAAATTATTCAATATATTCTAGTAACTATCATTATTTCCTCCATTTGTCTTGTCTTGAGGACTCTCACTACCCAAACCTACCATTTTACCACTACTATGTCAACTCTGAGTGGTTGCCTTGTTGCTAATGCATTTGAGAAAGTATCCTCTTCTAGTTAAGGTTTTTCCAATTGAAATTGTCTACACTTTTGTTCTCTTTTTGCGTAATGTCTAGTCCTGTCACTAGTGTACATAACCCTCCAGGTTGGCAGGATTTTGGATTTGATACCACTATAAGAACCGTCACCCAAGATAGATAATTTTTTTTATGATTTTCCCAAGTTTGACAATGCAGACATTTTGTTAAACTATTTACAAGGTTTTGTATGGGTTAAATAACTCTTAAGATCTTTCCAAATCATCCATCAAATAGTATGATTTCTAAATATTTTCCAAGTTTTATAATTGATAGTTCTTTACTTCAACAAAGCAAAATCAATTTAATACAACCCACTTAGAAAGTAGAAACAATGTGTCAAATAGTTGAGATGACAAATAATGTATCAAACAATTCATTTGGCATTGATTCATATAAATATAATATTTTAATCTTCTACTAACATTTATAGTTTGTTCTATGAAATAGGAATGGTTTAATTCCAACCTGGATTGATAACTCCTTTGCATTCAATTATTGTCAACACAAGAGACTATTCTCCCAGTTGTGACTACATTGAAATGCCTTTACTCCACATCAGTCATAGATGAGTCATCACTTGCCAGCTAAAGTTGATTTCCCATCTTATACATTAAAGGTGTAGATGGCGCAAATGAATTTTTGTCCTCATCTACGAAATTATGAGGAATAAACATTTCTCTCTTAAGCCTTGACTCTTTCTTTTCCCTCTGACATTTTTGACTTTCCAAGGGAAGCTAAAGTTATAAGATTATTATTGTTTGATCTCTCATTATATCTTTTCATTGACCAACTCAATAATATTGGATACCATGTTGGACACACCAGAATACTGAGAGGGGGAGGGGTGAATCAATATTCTATCAAATCTCAAACCCTTCGGAACAAGTAGATACTTTAAACTCTACTGCATAAGAAAAAACATGAAAGAAGATAATGCACAATACAACACAATACTAGATGCACGTGGAAAACCCCATAGGGGAAAACCATGGTGATAAAAGCTACTAGGAGCTATTGTGCTAATCCAACCTCATAAGATGAACAACTTTTACAACTTTTTTTTAGGGCTACAACCCATGGAAGCTACAACTCCACTTTTACAACTTTGTTTTAGAGTCACTCCCAAGGAAGCTGTAACTCCATAATTATAATAATTTGTTTTAGGGATACAACCCAAGGAAGCTACAACTCCCTGATTTGAGCACACTCAAGAATGATTATATAATGACATTCCTTTCACTCTTTGAAACTGAAAATTAAGCTCACTCCTTTTGATGATTGCAATTCTGTTTTGTCCCTTCTCTTTTGATGATTACAATTATGCTTTGTCACTTTTTCAAATGTCTTCTCAGCTACCTACTAGCTCATTGCTTTCAAAAATCAAGATGTTTTTCCTGTGTCTTATTGCCTCCAACAAAATTGGGTAAGCACACTTCTTCACATGCCTTCTGTCACAAAGATATGATCAAAATGAAACCAAACATTATCTACCACAACTTCTTTTTCTTTATTAGTCGCTCACACAATTATCATAATGCATCACATCACTCCTTACTCTAGATCAACTAGGGTTACAATTTAAACAAGATATTACATTGATTACATTTCACATGTCGGCCTACAACAAAAAAATATTACATTTGCAAGTCGAACAAAGATAAAACAAACAATATGAAATGTGCAGAGGACAAGACTCAAAAGACAATATGCAACACTAGGAAGAGGAACAAACCTTGCAGATTCCAACACATGCTTAAGTTGGTCCTAAACTTTCTTCACACCTTTGATCTTCAATAGGAATCATCTACATGCTTCGTAAATTCAAAATAGGTCAGCCATAAGCAAAAAAATATGTAACTTGTAGTATGTTGGCCTTCACAACATTGGGGGGACATATGAATGATAAAGCATTACTTGCATTTTCCCCAAATGAGTCTGCATAAACCATACAACACCTTCAAATGCTCCATAAGCTCTACACAATCTTGAACTTGTGGGACACACCATTAACATAGCTTACTTGGCCTCGACAAAAACATAACTTCACAAAATGACTTGAAACATCTGTGAAATTGGAAACAAGAAAGATCTGTATGTGCTTCAAACCAGAGACACTATGAGACACGTGGAGTGTCCACACAAACTCATACAAATTTGGAATTCACAACCTTCTGTTGATGCAAGTAGACAAATATTAAAACCAGTCATTAGACAACACAGTCCTACACATTGTCACTTCAAACTTTCATTGCGAAAGACATATTGACATGAAACTTTGGATGCAATACCTTAACATCTCCATGAACTTAACTTCTGAACCACAAGACCAAATATTCAAATGTGGAGAAACACAGAGCCAACCTTTACACCTTTGAGAACATCCTCACAGAGTCAACATAGATTTGAATTTGTCACTCTCAAAACCACCTTTTCGGTAACTGAAAGGACTTGAAACTTGGATCACACATGCCTTGACACACCATGAAGCTATCTATTGAACCGCAGGTGCAAAACATCATCAATAGAGAAATGCAAAGCATTTATCAGAGACTCTGACAACCAATCAATCAACTAGACTGCAACACACTCCATAGAACTTTTGTCATCAATGACAACCAAACTGCAACAATCTCCCCCTTTGTCATTGATGGGAAAACCATCCTTACACCACATTGGTGCATAATCTCTTCCCATCAATCTCTCCCCTTTGACATCAAGGACAAAGGGAAAATGGACTCCCCCTTTTTACAAGCTCTCCTCCTTGAAACAACTTACAGGCTCCCCCTGTCAACAACAACCGCTACCTTCTCCCCCTGAGAGTTAGCTCCCATCGGTCCATGAATAAAGATATGACTTGAATTACTCCCCCCTGGATAGATGCACCAACTGTGTATCTAGCAAGCAAAAGGAGGGGTAATTACCCCTAATTTTGTATGAGATATTCAAATGTATCCTTTGCAAGTTCCTTTGTGAAAATTTCTGCGACCCAATCCTTTGTAGGTATATACTCCAACTTCACTTCTTTATCTACAACCTTCTCTCTCAAAAAGTGATACTTGATTGATATGTGCTTGGTTCTATAATGCATCACTAGATTCTTTGAAATGTTGACAACACTTGTATTATTACATAGTATAATAATGGGCTCACCATACTTTATCTTGATATCCTTGAATGTTTACTTCATCCACAACACTTGAGTACATTAAGATGCTGCATCATATACTCTGCTTTTGCTATTGACAAAGATACTAAATCTTGCTTCTTACTATGCCATGAAACCAACCTGTTTCCTAAAAAGAAAGCACCACCATTGTATTTCTTCTATCATCAACACAACCAGCCTAATCAACATCAAAGTATGCACTCAGATCAAATTCATTACCTTTTGGATACCATAATCCATAATCTGGAGTGCTTTTCAAATATCTGAAGATCCTCTTGATTTCCTTTACATGAGTTTCTGTAGGATTAGCTTGAAATCTTGCAACCAAACATACCGTATGCATAATATTAGGTCTTGAAGCAATTAAGTACAATAGGCTTCCAATCATAGATCTATATGGAGTTTGATCAACCAAGGGAGACTCATTATCTTTTCTCAAATGACAAGCGGTTACTCATACTCACCAGTTGCAATCTTCCATACCAAACTTCTTCAACATCTCCTTGACATACTTTGCTTGAGAAATAAAGATACCACCATCTAGCTGAGCAATTTGAAAACCAAGAAAGAAGGATAACTCACCAATCATAGACATTTCAAATTCCTTTTGCATTTCTTCAACAAATTTTCTGCACATTTCATCATTTCCACCAAAGATTATATCATCAACATATACAACAACTATCAAAATTCTTTCATCCTCAATCTTGAAGTAAAGGTTACTATCTATAGTACCTTTCTTGAAACCTTGCTGAAGCAAGTACTTATCCAACCTTGCATACCAAGCCCTAGGAGCTTGTTTGAGACCATACAATTCTTTTTTGAGTCTGCACACCATGTTTGGGTCTTTTGATAACCGAAATCCATCATACTGCCTATGTAGACTTATTCCAAATCTCCATTTAGGAAGGCTGATTTGACATCCATTTGATAAACTTTGAAGTCCTTGTGGGCTGAAAAGGCAAGAAACATTCTGATTGATTCCATTCTTGCTACTAGAGAAAAAGTCTCCTCAAAATCAATTCCTTCCACTTGTGAATAGCCTTTACACACCAGTCTTGCTTTGTTTCTTACAACTTCTCTATCTTCATTCAACTTATTCTTGAAAACCCACTTTTTCCTATCAGATTTTTGTCCACAGGCCTTGGAACTAGTTCCCAAGTCTAATTCTTCTCAATCTGATTCAATCCTTATTCCATTACTTGTATCCATCTTTCATCCTTGCTAGTATCAACAATTTTTTTTGGTTCTATCTTTGATAACAAACAAAAGTTTACTTGTTCATTTGTCTTTGCAAGCCTTCTAGTCAACACTCCATTCTTATCTCCAAGAATTTGATGCTCTGAATGATTCCTTTGAACATACTTGGCAGGATTCTTAATGTGCTTTTCTATTGTTTCTTCTTTCTCTTCATCTTCTCATTCTTCTGAGTAGGGAGGTGCATCGGATCCACAATCCTCAATTTCATTCATATTTTGATGTAGACCTTCATCAACCTTAGCATTTGTACTTTTAACTATTCTTCCCAATCTTTTGTTGTAGCACTTGTATGCTTTATCTTGAGATGAATATCCTAGATATACATTCATTAGCTCTTGAATCAAACTTGCATAAAGTATCTTCATCTCTTCTAATGTAGCATTTTCTTCCAAAGATTCTAAAATACTTGACAAATGCCGGTCTTCCATACCATAACTCATATGGGGTCTTAGTGTTGTTAAGCCTTAATAAACCTCTATTGAGAATACAGACTGCGGTATGGACTGCTTCTTTCCAATAAGCATCAGGTAGATTTTCTTCCATCAACATGGTCCTTGCCATCTCTTGAATAGTCCTATTCTTGCTTTCCACTACCCCATTCTATTGAGGAGTTCTAGCAGCAGATAGATGCCTTCTTATTCAATGTTCTTCACAAAAAAATATTACTCATTTGATATAAACTCACCTCCTCCATTAGACCTTAAGAACTCAACTTTAGCATTCATTTCATTCTCAACCATTGATTTGAAAATCTTGAATCCACTAAAAGCATCAGATTTATCTTTTAAGAAAGTAATCCATGTCATCCTAGATAAATCATCAATAAAAATAATGAAATACCTTTCTTTTGTAAGAGACCTGGTGTCTCTCAAGTTGATAAATAACTATTTCTGTAGCCAAATAAGACACTAAAACCCTTTCTGGTCTTAAAATCAGAAATTGTTGCCTTGCTGATTTGATTTTTTGAGTTTATATTTTTGTTTGTTTGGAATGTTTCATTGGCATTTCATGATGTTTTGATGATAGTATGAGCTTAATAATATGTACAAGGCAAATGCATGATGCAATGATCTTAAAAATAGATGCAACAATCAATCTACAACTAGTATGCATAACATCAAACACTTAGTGAGCAATCCCAATGCCATTTGTTAAGCATAATCATTATAAGTATAATGTCAAACAATTGGCAAAAAAATCTGTTTCTCCTTATTTGCATGCAAACTCTAATTACATTGTTGATGTGGCTTGTTGATTTTCAATGATAATATTCATTAACCTTCAAAAATGCATTACAAAACAAAAGGAACCTGAAGGTAGTCATTGATGAAACCCCCTGATGGACGTTGTAGCTGAAGACTTCACTTTTCTTTCTCTTTTCTTGCTGTTGTGCAACCCTCTAACTCAGTTGTCCCTTTTAGGAGTGTTCTCAGCCTTGGAGGGATGGCGATTTGGCCCAGCAAGAGGATGTCTCTCTCCTACAACTGTACGACTTCACCCGACATAGAATAATTTTCAAATGTTTGTCTTTTGTTGCCTCCAAATGATGAGAGATGACTGTTGTTTGCTGTTAAAGATCAGGCTTAAAATCTGAGATGAAACCCTTTGAAAATCAATTAAGAAATCCTCCAATGATGCCCAAATAAGACTCTTGATTGAAGCCTCTCACATGCCAAAATTCGGTGGATCTTTCACCACCTCAAATCAGCCTCCCAATGAAGAGTTTGCGTTCTTCAATGGTGTCAAATTCTGAAACCCCTATGCAAAAATTGCACACAACCCAAGAAACTCATAATATCAAATGCTCAATCACAATGAGGTCGATTTTGTGAAGAGGGCTATATATATCTTCATGAGAAGTTTGATTTCCTCCTCACCATCATTTAAATATAATTTGATTTTGTTGTGTTGGAGTTGACTTTGGATAAATAGCCCAAGTCATTTAATACTTTTAAGTGGCAACTAATTGAAGGGGTACAGCCTCATGGCCCCACTTAAATGATATAAAGTGAAATTATAACATAAGATATTAAAATATCATTTAATAATGATTTCATTATTAATTATGAAATCCAAATGAAGTCAACTCATAATTCACTGAATATTTGCAGATACCTAGTCACCAGGTGTCCTGTCTAAAATAGTAACTGCCTGCTCTTGTCTTACTATATATAGTAAGTCTCTCAGAATATGCCTAGTGACAACTGCAGAGCTCAAACCAAAGTCGAAACTGCCTCAGGAGACTAACCAAGTGCCTCTACTATAAATGGAAACCCTAACTCCCCAAAATAGTGACTTACTATAAATAGTAAGTGTGTCAAACAAAGTCCAACGAAGGTCAATCCTGGTGTCCCACTGAAAACTCCTAACCAACTGCTCTACCCTACGAAGGTCAAGAATAGGCTAAGCAACCTGTCAACATATTTTAGCTAGAAAGGGGACATTACATCTTCTTTCAAACTTTTTGTTCTGGTAGGTTTGCACAAATTAGTATGAATCAACTCCAATGGTTTAGAGGAAGAATACTCTTTGGACTTAAAATTTATCCTTGTTTTCTTTCCAATTTGGCATTCCTTGCACATAGTACTTGCAAACTTTGTTACACCCCAATTGTGTAATTACTATTTACTATTACTATGTAGGGTAAAATGTGAAACTAATGTGAATTTTGAAATGACTAAACGATGCTTGTACCTTGTTATCAATATGAATGTTATCTCATTTGATGTTGTTTCATTTGATGTTATATTAGTTGATGTTATTCATGGTGAAATACTACATATATGTGAATAGATGGTTATTGAATTATTATAATTCTAACTTTGGAGATGCTTATATGTACTATAGATGTTGTAAACAATTGACTACCATGTGCATGTGTTAGTGGATGCAGGTATGTGTTCCTTACCTCTAGGTGGAGAGGAAGTATCACTCAGGAAAAGATCTTGGTCGAGTAAACTGTAAAAGTAAACTATTTGAGCATATACACACACCACATTAGAATTATTGAGTTGAGTTAGTTTATGGGTAATGGGTAAGTCATCCCTAGTCATATGTTTGGATTTGAGAGTCTTGTTTACTTCTGCATGCATTGGGTGATGTTTGTCTATTTGAGCTTTTGAGATCTTCTTGTGCTATTACGACTACATTGACAAGTGGGATGTATGTGGAAGTATGTTTACATATATACACATGCGTGTCAATGAGATCTAACGACATGTATACACATATGTATAGATGTACCACACATAGACACTTATCAATATGATGGTAATCGTGAATGACTATATGTGAAACAGATTTGAACATATACATATATGTATAGTATATACACGTATCCATATGTATATGTTATCGATACATGCGTACATTGGCGAATGGACACGCTTATATGAATGCATCAATATAGATATACCTACACATACATGTACATAGAGGCATATATATATATATATATGAGTATAGACAAGATAGTATATAATGTGTTTATTATATATATATATACATTCAATATAATATGTTTATTATATACTATCTTGCCTGTACTCATATATATATATATACATTCAATACAATGTGTTTATTATATATTGTCTTGCCTGTACTCATATATATATATATATATATAAATATAAATATCGAATGTATGCTTACATTATTGGCTATAATATATATTAATATATATTTAAATACCAACATCTATTTATATATAACCATTAATATATATTTACATATATATATATATATATTATATTGTATATACAATAATATATATTTAACATATTATATGTTAATTGAAATTAACTATCTCTTATTAATGAAGCCAATATATTAAAGACTGTTTTGTAGTCGATAGAGACTATGAAATGGAGATTGACATTAACTATGTCAATGGAGGCCGATTTAATAGCTTAAGACTGTTAATGGAAATCGATTATCATAATGAATGTCATGTGATATGAGACGTTGCATTACATTTGATATTGATGTCTATTATATACTTGACTTGATCGACGCCTTAATTGAGACTATGCTTGACTTTCTCTAACGTATTAAACTGCCAAGTCGATTCATCCACCATTTGGATTGATGAAAACCTGATGTCATAAAATGGGATTTGATTGAGTTTGGCTGCGCTAAATATGAAGGAATAGGAATAGGAATTGGTGCCACCTTTGAGTCTAAATTGCTGTAGAAGTCTTTTCTATGTGACAATTCGAATTATCCATATGCTGATAGAATTAGTCTTCAGATTGCTGTCACAAAACAAGCTGACCTATAGGTGAATAAGCTTGAGAATTCACCACCTTTCTATTAGGCTTCATGTGTTGCTTTGCATGAAACTTTCTATCCATTAGCATGCCTAAACTATAGGCTTTGAGGTTGCTTGGTTGCTCTATAAATAGCTAGACCATTTCATTTGTGAGGGGCACATTCTTCCCAAGAGATTATACATCTTTTATAGTTCATTATTTCTGAGTTATTACAAGCCATACTTGTCTTATTTTATGAGTGAAATATAGAGAGTGTTCTATTGTGAATAAGAGGTAACATTGCTGTTTGAGAGAAGGAAGCTATCAACAAAGTGAGATAGAGTTGTTTGTGAGAAGCTGATTATCAAGCTAATTGCTGTTGGAGAGGGTTGCATTGTTGTCTTTAGTTTGGATAAGCAATAACATGCATGGGGATATCTTCTTCTTTGACTATTTTACTTTTGAAAGTTATGTCTTGTATGCATGGTTGAAAGGTCTTTTCCAGTATATGCATTAGAGAATCTAGATTATTTTGAAAAGGAAGTTGAAACTTTTATGCTGTTTTCTTAATGTGTTGAGATACTTTAGGGTTGAGAGGTTTAGTGAAACCTAGCGGGTTAAAGTTGCTACTTGATTAGTGTCAATACACACTTAAATACAAAGACATCGTATTGACAAGAGTAGGCTCATAGTGTAAACCCTTTTAGTCAAAGAGGTGATACTCTCTAATGGAATCATCTTTTGGATATGACAATTCTTCGATTGAGACCATGCAATGTGTTTGTATTTACTCCATTGTAGGAGATGGGTGTTTATCATAAGTATTATATTCTAGGTATGATTGAACATAAAAGGAACATATAGTACACTTAGCTAAGATATTGATTTAACTATGAAAGCTTGTGTTTACTCCTACGAGAGATAATCCAGTATGGGAGGGAGTTTTAAATACTTATGAGTAAGTAGGGTAATCCAAGTATGTAGGTTATCTGGGATGATGGACTATCCATTGAAGGAAATACCTAGCTTGTGTACTTACTAGTTAAGTAGTTTATTCCAAGTAGATTAATATGGTTGTAGGTTATCTAGGATGATGGAATATCCATTGAAGGAAATGCCTATTTGTAGCTTAAGATAGCCTTAATTCAAATTGGCCCTAAGTAGTGTATGTGACAAATGACCCTCAATAGAACATATTGAATGAAACACTTTGGCCAAAGTAGTGTGATGATCTTTGGCTCCACTGTCAGTTCACCATGATCCAGTATTACATGCTAGACATAGTTTGTTGGATAACAAGATCTAGTTATGTAGGACACAACACTATGCTCAGTTGGTTGTCGTTATTGGTTACTCTACCAATCTCTTTGTCAAAGGGAAGGTCCATCTATCAAATGATAGATGTGTGGGGGTTTGCATTACGAGTTTGTGGTTGGTGGAAAAGTGCCTGAGTGATGCTTCTCCTCCACAACAGGCAACAGAAGAACCAAGATTTGAAATGAAGGATCCTGAACTGTCTTAACAACTATTTGTTTTAAAGCTCATTGGAGCTATGTATGTAAGTGTACGTATACTTGTATTGTTGTAACTTGTGAAGTTATTGTAATGAAATGGAATATTTATTGTAACTTGATATGGGAACTTGTTTGTATATTCTCAATAAAAGAAAGAAATAATTTATTGCAATGGCTTGTTACATAATTCATTTACTCGTAAGGTGTAAATTTAGACATTTTTACGACATTAAGCATTGGCATGTTACATGTGGTATTAGAGCTAGGCTCAAGTACTGAAACCTATGAGCTCATTACACAACAATGCGTAAACCTTATCAGAAGATAATGATTGAAAAGTTCATGTGCCACAACAACAAGAGAAAAGAACATAGGGAAGTGAAAAGGAAGATGAAAATTACTAGAAAGTTGTATAAATTGGGACTAGTTAAGATTCGTCCCTAGAGTGGAAACTCATAAACCAACAACTTATGATATTACCTTGGATTGTGGAAGATTATGCAATTAGGTTATGTAGGAAGGTTAGGAAGAATAACCAATATATACCTTTATCCAATGAAATAGTTATATGACTATATGGGGATGGCAAGAAATGAGATAACCCCTTAATAGTAGCAACCTATAGTTGTAAAGAGTCAAGAATTCTTGGATTTAGTGAAAACACTACAAATCTATGTGTATGCAATGTCAGGATAAATTAGATCAAAGTATAAATTCAACAAAGGAGGTATCCACAAGGGTTGGAGAACTCTTGACATAAAACCAATAGATCAATAGAAGTTTCAAGGAAAACAACACTCTAAGATGAAAAGTACATCAACAAAGAGGCTTGTGAGCATGGATATTCCTCCACCAAAAAGGATATTGGAAAGAGAATTGGAATACAAAGAGTGTCTCTTACTCGTTAAGTTGCTGATTATTCATTAGATCTCCTATTGGATGATCCAACATGTTGAAACTATGAGATAGAAAATAACGATAAATCTAACTTTGGGAAAAAGTATATTCAATGTATGCCATTGAGGCAAGAAAAAGGTAATAGAAAGTTGACAAGAAGGACTGACAAATCTTTTCAAAGAAGCAAGTGTTTACTAGGAGTTCAACTATGAGTTGAACAAATGTTGTGAAAACACTAAGGGGGGAAGGAAGAGAGTGGATTGACTTGGGTTAAGTACCCCACCCAACGAAAATTGTGAGTATATTTTCAATTTGGAAGAACTAATGAATACTTCGTAAGTTGTGATGTCAATTAAGTCATACATTTTATGACCACAAGGATAAGGTATTGGGATTTTTTTTTTTTGGAAAAAGATAAATGGGAAGGTCAAGGATTATGACCTATTATCATCCCATACCTTATATTTATCTGATTGAAAGATCAAATGATAATATCATTGATGCCTTGGAAAAGGATAGGCAGATAATTTGATCATGATAGGGAAGATCATTGTCTATGGGATTGGCAAGGAAAGATCTAGGTTACTTGTAATTGGAAGAAA
Organism: Sequoia sempervirens; assembly: GCA_007258455.2. Lineage (NCBI taxonomy): Eukaryota > Viridiplantae > Streptophyta > Pinopsida > Cupressales > Cupressaceae > Sequoia > Sequoia sempervirens. The sequence goes on from VDFB02341871.1 coordinate 384,755, forward strand.
GTGTCTCTACACTCCTATATACCTTATATATGGGTTTTAGATAACGATGATATTTCTATACATAGGTAGTAATACTACATATTATGAAATATATCCATGTCTTGAAGCGACTTGACACTGTAGCTTACTATGCTAAGAGACCCTAGAATGATAAGGTTTAGCTAATAAGCCATAGAGATGGAGTGAAAGATAAGGTAGGATGTGACACTATGCAACCACACCAATTATCTTTACTTGATTAATCACTACCTTACTCTTGAATGAAATCCTAGGTTTAAGAATAACCTAATTGGGATGAGAAGTTCATTAGATTAAAGAGAGAAACCTTAGGTCAAGTTTTACCTATTGGGGTTGGAATATGTACTAGACTACTCATTAACACCTTTAAGATGGGAATAACTTACTTGGTTGAGCTGTACACTTGGTCTTGATTGGAACTTATAGGGGTAGAGTAACCAATAACATCAGATTAGTCATTGATTAAGGACTCTATCCTAAGAATTGGAAGGGAATATTGAGATTGGGAATTGCCCATGTGGATGTGTAAATCACTAGAAATTATGAAATTCTATAAGAATGAAAACATAGGTGGGATACTTAGTGAGTTAAAGTAGCTACTTGGTTAATTACTTTACACTCTTGAAAGGAAGTCATATTGTTGACAAGACTCTACTTTGATTGGCTCTTATATTAAAAGGGATACACTCTTAAAGGGAATCATCTATTGTTATGTCGTGACATCATAGAATTTTCACTTAGAGTGAAATGTTGGAAATTTTATTCAGTAGAACATGCCAGGGTTGTTACTTGAGCTCCAATAGGATATACCGAAGTTTGGACTCACTTATGTGATTAAGTGAATTTCAAAGGAGATAAAAAGGAATTTTCATGCTTGGTAATTAGGTATGCAATTAAATTTGATATCTTCTAAGGACCAACATGATTGAACGAGGATTAATACTCAAAATTAGTACCAAATTTATTGAGAAAATTAGATTGAGTTAAAATATGGATTACATCTTTGAAAATAATCCAAGGAAAGAAGAAATCCAAGTTGTTGGATGTCCTAAAATAAAGGAGATTTATTTTGCTAAACTTATAAACATTATTACATCGGAATTAAAGATGGTGTGAGATCGTAAAATAGGTTTTCACTTAGTCAAAGAGTAGACTATTATTGGATATAAAAGAACCTATGTACCCAAAATTTTGGAAGAAACATGAATGAAATGAGGAAATTAATGTCAGATTTAGGACATTGGAATGACAAAGGGAATTGTCAAATGAGAAATCACTATAACCTAGGTAGGAAAATATAGAGTAAGAAGCTGCACGAAATGTGGCATGGTAATGCCTAGTATGCCAGGATGTCATCATCAGTAGGGCATGTATACTCTCTTGAGATTCCTGAGGGAAAGTGGTAGAACACAAGACAAATTAATCTGTTTATGTCGATAAAATTGACATAATGTTCTAGTGGGAAAACTCATCAAAGTAACCAACGCTAATTGGAAACTTGACTTATAGGATCCTGGTCCTAAATAATATATTGTGGGAAGTAGTTACTTAGTATTCCTGAGAAGGTTATATCAGTTATGAACGAGCAAATAATGACAGGGTTGTGAAAACCATGATCATACTATGAGACATTCAAATGAACGAATGCACAATTTATTATTATAGCGGACAAATAGGAAAAAATGGTAGACTAGATCTTGAATGATTTATAAAACTTCTAACATTGAGGTTTGGACCATTATATGGAAGGAAAGATTGGAAACTCTGTTAAGCTGAAATAGGCTTAGAAATAGGGTTAACCATAGACTTGATAGAATGTAAAAAGGAGTAATAGATCAAAGAGATTGATGAAACTTTGTCGATACAAAGCTTAAGTAATGAAGCAATGTCGGAATTTGATAGGTTTCCAAGAGCAATGATATGCTCAAAATGGATAAGTAATAAAGAACAAGTACTTTATGGTAAGGAAAATGGATGTGTAAGTGATGAATGAACTTGGTTATGAGTTGTGTAAAAGTGTAAATACAAAAGGGGAAGGATGGGACCCATGGTGTAGTGTGCAATACATCGCTATTCCTTTTCTATTTGGATTATACTAAGGATAAATTCATGAGCCAATGATTTCCGATCACTATGTCTTAGGTGTCATGTATAACTACTATTGTATCTAGGATGTGTATATATGATAATGTAATAAATCTCTTTGGGAGAGTAAGTATGAGTGAGGCATACGCGATTTCCCTATGTGATAGTGAGGGCACTCGAAGCAAGGTTTAGGAAGGGAAAGGATGCAATGAGTGATGCTACATATGATGAATGCTTATAAATATTACACATTTTGAGAATGGTAAGTAAAACTTTATTTAATTTTAATTATATGTTAAAGAGAGATATAGATCATCGGGGGTGATGATTCACAAGGGGGGAAGTATGTTACACCCCAATTGTGTAATTAATATTTACTATTACTATGTAGGGCAAAATGTGAAAGTAACGTGAATTTTGGAGATGAATAAATGATGCTTGTACCTTGTTATCAATATGTTCATGTCATCTCATTTGATGTTCTTTCATTTGATGTTATCTTAGTTGATGTTATTCGTGGTGAAATACTGCATATATGTGAATAGATGGTTATTGAATTATTATAATTCTAACTTTGGAGATGTTTATATGTACTGCATATGTTGTGAATAATTGACTGCCGTGTACATGTGTTAGTGGATGTAGGTATGTGTTCCATTCCTCTAGGCGGAAGGGAAGTATCACTTAGGAGAAGATCTTGGTCGGGGAACTGGTAAACATAAACTATCTGAGAATATACACACACCACATTAAAATGATTGAGTTGAGTCAGTTTGTGGGTAATGGGTAAATCATCCCTAGTCATATGTCTGCATTTGAGAGTCTTGTTTACTTCTGCATGCATTGGGTGATGTTTGTTTATTTGAGCTTTTGAGATCTTCTTGTGCTATTACGATTATATTGACAAGTGGGATGTACATGGAAGTATATTTACATATATACACGTGTGTGAATGAGATCTAATGACACGTATACACATATGTATAGATGCACCACTTGTAGGTCCACTTATCAATATGATGGTAATCATGAATGGCCATATGTGAAACGAATGTGAACATATACATATATGTATAGTATATACACGTATCCATATGTATATGTATATCGATACATGCGTATGTTGGCGAATGGACACACTCATACAAATGCATCGATATAGATATACCTACACATACATGTACATAGAGGCATATATATATATATACATTAAATATAATGTTTTTATTATATACTATCTTGCATGTACTCATATATATATATATATATATATATATATATATATATATATCGAATGTATGCTTACATTATTGGCTACAATATATATATATATCTATATATATATGTAAATATATATTAATGGTTATATATAAATATATATATATATATATATATATATATATATATATATATATATATATATATATATATATATATATAAATACATGTTAGTATTTAAATATATATGTATATATAATAATATATATTTAACATATTATATATGTTAATTGAAATCGACTATCTCTTATTAATGAAGCTAATATATTAAAGGTTGTTTTGTAGTTGATAGAGACTATGAAATGGAGATCGACATTGACTATGTCAATGGAGGCCGATTTAATAGCTTAAGGCTGTTAATGAAAATTGATTATCACAATGAATGGCACGCGATATGAGATGTTGCATTAAATTTGATATTGATGTCTAAATTATATACTTGACTTGGTCGATGCCTTAATTGAGACTATGCTTGACTTTGTCTAACGTATTAAACTGCCAAGTCGATTCATCCACTATTTGGATCAATGGAAACCTGTTGCCATAAAATGGGAATTGACTAAGTTTGGCCGCACCAAATATGAAGGAATTGGAATTGGAATTGGCACCACCTTTGAGTCTGAATTGGTGTAGAAGTCTTTTCTATGTGACAATTTGAATTATGCATATGTTGATTGAATTATTCTTCAGATTGCTGTCACAAAAAAAGTTGACCTGTAGGTGAATAAGCTAAGTATTGGCTTGAGAATTCACCACCTTTCTGATAGGTTTCATGTGTTGCTTTGCATGAAACTTGCCATCCATTAGCATGCCTAAACTGTAGGCTTTGAGGTTGCTTGGTTGCTCTATAAATAGCTGAACCATTTCATTTGTGAGGGACACATTCTTCCCAAGAGATTATACATCTTTTACAGTTCATTATTTCTGAGTTATTACTAGCAATACTTGTCTTATTTTATGAGTGAGATATAGAGAGTGTTATATTGTGAGTAAGAGGTAACATTGTTGTTTGAGAGAAGTAAGCTATCAACAAAGTGAGATATAGTTGTTTTTAAGAAGCTAATTATCAAGCTAATTGCTGTTGGAGAGGGCTGCATTGTTGTGTTTAGTTTGGATAAGTGATAATAGGCATGGGGATCTCTTCTTCTTTGATTATTTTACTTTTGAAAGATATGTATTGTATGCATGGTTGAAAGGTCTTTTCCAGTATATGCATTAGAGAATTTAGATTATTTTGAAAAGGAAGTTGAAGCTTTTATGCTGTTTTCTTAATGTGTTTTTAAGTACTCCATGATAGGAGAGATTGCATGACACAAGTATTTAATTATACTAGATATTTCAAAGAGATTGCTTGACATAGGTATTTAATTATGCTAGATATGTTGACAAAATAGGTATTTAATTATACTAGATATGTTTGAACATGGGTTGCTCATAGATAGTTATTTGATTATAGATAACTAGTGGGATACTTTAGGGTTGAGAGGTTTAGTGAAACCTAGTGGGTTAAATCTGCTACTTGATTAGTGTCAATAAACACTTAAATACAAAGACATCATATTGAAAAGAGTAGGCTCATAGTGTAAACCATTTTAGTCAAAGAGGTAATACTCTCAAATGAAATCATCTTTTGGATATGACAATTCTTTGATTGAGACCGTGTAATGTGTTTGTATTTACTCCATAGTAGGAGATGAGTGTTTATCATAAGTATTATATACTAGGTATGATTGAACATAAAAGGCACATATGGTACACTTAGCTAAGTTATTGATTTAACTAGGAAAGCTTGTGTTTACTCCTAGGAGAGATAATCTAGTATGGGAGGGAGTTTTAAATACTTACGAGTAAGTAGGTTAATCCAAGTATGTAGGTTATCTAGGATGATGGACTATCCATTGAAGGAAATACCTAGCTTGTGTACTTACTAGTTAAGTAGTTTATTCCAAGTAGATTAATATGGTTGTAGGTTATCTAGGATGATGGACTATCCATTAAAGGAAATACCTATGCGTAGCTTAAGATAGCCTTAAGTCAAATAGATCCTGAGTAGTGTATGTGACAAATGACCCTCAGTAGAACATATTGAATGAAACACTTTGGCAAAATTAGTGTGATGACCTTTGGCTCCATTGTCAGTTCACCATGATCTAGTATTACATGCTAGACAGAGTTTGTGGGATTACAAGATCTAGTTATGTAGGAAACAACACTATGCTCAGCTGGTTGTCATTATCGATTACTCTACCAATATCTTTGTCGAAGGGAAGGGACATCTATCGAATGATAGATGTGTGGGGGACCGCATTACGAGTCAGTGGTTGGCAAAAAAGTGCCTGAGTGATGCTTCTCCTCCACAACAGGCAATAGAAGAACCAAGATTTGAAAGGAAGGATCTTGGACCGTCTTAACAACTATTTGTTCTAAAGCTCATTGGAGCTATGTATGTAAGTGTACGTAGACTTGTATTGTTGTAACTTGTGAAGTTATTGTAATGAAATGGAATCTTTATTGTAACTTGATATGGAAACTTGTTCGTATATTCGTAATAAAAGAAATAATTTTTTTATTGCAATGGCTCGTTACATAATTTATTTACTCGCAAGGTGTAAATTTAGAAATTTTTACGGCATTGAAGGATTAGCATGTTACAAACTTGATTATCTTAGGCATATCTGTTACTGCATGTGATGCACCGATTTTCACAAGATTGTCAAAGTTGATGTGTCCCATTCTCCTATACCAAAGCCAACATTCACTTGCATGTCCTAGAAGACAACTTCTCCCATTGACACCCCTTTGACTGTATATGTCACCATTAGTCCTAGATCTTTTTGCAACCAATTTTCTATACTTTCCATTTTTGATTTCACATCCTCTTTCATTGAATACGAGATTGTATCAATTTCTACACATGTGACTCACACTCAGAAGATTGCGCTTGAGACCTTTAACATAAAGAACCATCTTTTGTCTTGTGATTTCTATCAATACTTATTGTACCTTTTCCACAAATCTATACTAAAGTATCATCTCCAAGCTTGACTATGCCTCCATTCTTCTTCACAAGCTTGATAAAATTGCTCCTATCCCTTATCATGTGGTTAGAACAACCATTGTTAATCACCCAGGAGTTTGCCTCATCTTTTGCATGAAAAGCAATACATACATCCCTTAAGTTTAGTGTCATCTTTAGTCTTCTTGGCGGCTATGAACAAGATTTCATCTTCATTATCCGAATCACTGGATTCCCCATCCTTTGAAGAGCATGAATCATGCTTGGAGTAGAGACTCTTTTTGAACCTATTTCTTCTAAAATATTTGTTTCTCTTTTTAGAATCTTGTAAGGGACATTTAGAAGCAAAATGAACAACCTCTCCACACTTAAAAAATTTGAAGGGTAGCTTACCTTTGTACTTGTCAGTACCCTTCTTCAACTTATAAATTTTGCTTCTTGTTCATCAGTATCACTAATATGATCAGATGCTTCATACATCTTCTTACTGGCTTTGGAAGCTGCTTCCTTCTTTGGATCTTCTTTGTCAAACTCTTTCATTTCAAATGCAGTAAGGGCACCATATAATTGATCCATTGAAAGTTTATCTAAATATCTAGCTTCCTCAATAGAAGATACTTTAGGATTGTAAACTTTAGGAAGAGATCTCAATACCTTTTTAACCACCGTTGATTCTTCCAGTTCTTTGATTACATTGACCACTTCATCTACCCAGAACAGATATCCTGTAATATCTTCATCCTCTGACATTTTCAGGTTCTCAAACTTTCCTTTGAATATCTACAACTTGGCTTGTTTTACTTTAATGTCTCCTTCATAGATGCCACTAAGCTTTTCCCAGACCTCCTTTCTTGACTTGCAGTGCATTACTTCTACAAATTCAGATTTTGTTGGCCCATTCATGATAACATTATTAGCCTTTCCATTGTTCTCATACACCCTAATCTCTATCAGATCAGTTGGAGGAGTAGCAAGAACAACATACCATCCTTGACAAATTTTCAAACACCAAACCCTAAAGAGGTCAGATAGGTTTCCATCCTGAATCGCTAGAAAGAGAAATTTGTTCCATCAAACCTAGGTGCCTTGTGAGACCCTTATTGTGCCATCCTAGATCTTTCTCAAGTTAGACTTCTTCTAAGGAACCAAGCTCTGATACCAATTGTTGGACACACCAGAATATTGAGAGGGGGGTGAATCAATATTCTATCAAATCTCAAACCCTTTGGAACAAGTAGATACTTTGAACTCTACCGAATAAGAAAGAACATGAAAGAAGAAGATAATGCACAACACAACACTACACTAGATATAGGTGGAAAAATCCATAGGAGGAAAACCACAATGAGAAAAGCTGCTAGGAGCTAGTGTCTTAATCTAGCCTCACAAGATGAACAAATTTTACAACTTTGTTTTAGGGTTACAACCCAAGGAAGCTACAACTCCCTGATAACAGTTTTAGGGTCACTCAAGGAAGCTACAACTCCTTGATTATACTACTTTTTTTTAGTGATAAAATCTAAGGAAGCTACAACTCCCTGATATGAGCACACACTCAAGAATGATTACAAAATGACAGGCTTTCACTATTTGAAACTAACAATTAAGCTCACTCCTTTTGATGATTGCACTTCCACTTTGTCACTTCTCTTTTGATGATTGCAATTATGCTTTGTCACTTATCTTTTGATGATTGCAATTATTCTTTGTCACTTCTTTAAATGTCTTCTCATTTTTCTACTAGTTCATTTCTTTCAACAATCAAGAAGTTTTTCCTTTGGCTCACTACTTCCAACAAACAGTTAAGCACACTTCTTCACTTACCTTCTATTGCAGAGATATGATCAAAATGAAACCGGGCAGGATCTGCCACAACTGCTTTTTCTCTATCAATCACTCACACAATGATCATAATGCATCACATCACTCCTTACCCTAGATCAATTAGGTTTATAATTTATACAAGATATTACATTGATTACATTTCACATGTTGGCCTACAACAAAAAATATTATATCTGCAAGTTGGCCAAAGATAAAACAAACAATATGAAATGTGTAGAGGACAAGACTCAAAAGACTACATGCAACATCAGGAAGAAGAACATGCCTTTTGAATTCCAACGTGTACATGCTTAACCTAGTCCTAAAATTCTTCACACCTTTGATCTTCAATAGGAATATTCATCTGCACGCTTCAAAAATTTCAAATAGGTTGGCCATAAGCAAGAAAACACATAACTTGTAGTATGTTGGCCTTCAAAACATTGGTGGGAAAATAATTAAAGATAGTGCACTAAAAGTCTAGGCGCCAAAAATTTAGGCATGCATAGTAGAACAAGTCAGGTATTAATGCTTTTTGTTTAATTTCTGTTTAAAAACTTTATGGCTCCACTCTGAGCCTTTAATATGTTTTATGTTATGGACCTTAGTTTGTTAGTTGAAATAATGTTAAAAGGATTTTTCAATGATAATCTTTCACCAACTAAAATTTAGAATTTTGTTAGCAGTATAGAATATATATTTAATAGCCAGAAACAATGCATACGTGATATCGTTATGATGTTATAATATGCTTTGAACTATGTATCTGTGTTACACTTTTCTGATATGAATAAAATAAACTTTTCCAGTCTTATTCCGAGTTACTAGTTCCGTGTAATGGAATTATATCATGGATGGATTCATTTTGAAGATGTGAAAGTACATATGATTTAAGTTAATCTTAGGCATACCCAAGAGCTGGCCACTCAAGGGATCTCATAGGATAGATAAGTATTTTCATTTTAAATGTCGTTTCCTTTATTTTGTATATAATAAATTTGGGTGAATGTTATTTGTGTGTGTCAAGTTCTGTCAAATATTCTTGCAGGTCATAGTTTCAAGTTTGTAATCTTTAAGTTCTGTTCACTTGAAATTTTGGAGCATCCACTCCTATTGTTAGTGACAAATTGTCAAGTTTAGTTTTTGTCAACAATTAGTCATTAGTTGTTAGTTGTTTTCATTTAAATTTTACAGTTTTACTGCAAGTGTTTCTTCTTAGGTAATTTATTTGCTTTCTAGTTTAATCATCTCATGCTTTCTAGCTTAAACAACTTCATGCTTTTGAGTTTAATTAATTTCCAGTTAAGTTTTTGTTTACAACCATTTCAATAATTCAAAATTTGTAAGAGAGATAGCCAATATGTCCCCTATTGCATTCAACCTTCGAACACTACCCGGTCGATATAATTGATACATTTTCAACTAAAGCGATAGGACTTCATGACAGTCTGTTAGTTAGCTCTTAACATCTATCACTTGAACAAAATTAGTGATAACTAGCTAAGATAATTTTTCATCAATTTCCCCTATCATATTTTGCCTCTACGCTACTAGCGACAACCAACTAATCCTCAAGATATGGTAGTAGATAGCACCTGACATCTAATGAACTTGTATGATATTGGTGATAGGAATTTATTCACACCTATAACAAACTTGTCTTTGACATGTGGGGTCATCTTATAGCTAAGTACATGTAATCCACACATCACAAGGGTTCACAATATACTATTCAAGTTGATGTAGATGTATTTTACAATCTAGAGATCCATGGACCTATAGTTTGGCTTCTATAGGTCTTGAGGTCAAAGTATGACACACAAGTAACACAATGAACCCACATGAATAGGTATCTACTCAACACATATTAAAAAATACTTATAAATTAATCAATTCCATTCACTTCATTCAATTGTTATTCAAGAATATATTACTTATTAGAAAAAAATAACATAGTGATATTAAAAACCATCCAGTCTCTAAGTATATGAAATTTTATATATTACCAATCATAAGGCTTATCATACATTTATCCACCCAAACATATATGATGGTAGAATAACCAATTATATTTAATAATAGTTATTGTTGATTGTCTATAGTTGGCAAAGGAAATCATAAGGAATTATGTTCAAAAAAAAAGGTCATTCATACTTAACAAGATTTTTTCACACTATGAAATCATTATGGATTAACTCAACATCATCATTAAATGCATGTTAGTAGGTTTCTCTAACTCATTCATAGCCATGGAAAGCTCAATTTTATCATGCCCTTCTTTCTTGGATAGATATACCTCACCCAATCTTGGGCTAATCTATAATATCCTATACTAGTCAATGATCTAGGATACCAAGCCATAGTGTTTGACACATAAACTCTAATTATTTTAGTTCAAATAATATTTTAGCTGACTCTCACACATTCACATTGAGATAAACTATAATTACAATGACTCTAAAATTTCATCCAATATTGGAGTAGATTTTGGAAAGTCAAATATCAAAAACCTCAAAGTACACAATATTGATGAAGATCAATTGTATTTCACTAGGTCACACCTATATAGTTGACACATATTAATTGGAAGGTGAGATCACTGCCATCTATGCAAATTCGGACTCAAGTTGAAGAATAATAAAGAGGGAAGGTTGATTAGATTTAGAAACAACCCTTAACTCTAGAGCTATTATCTAAACCCTCCCTTAAGGACATGAGTCACAGGGGAAACCTTCACCCAAGGAATGCCTTATACACTCTTCGAAATGAAATCAAAGTTCCATATAGTTCTCCTGAATGAACATACTTATAGGTTCTCATACCCAAGATTTTATAACCACTTGAATGCCATTACTCAAGGTTCGAGTAAAATCAAATGAGTAATAGAAAGGAAAACCATAGGAAGGAATTAAAACAAAAAATGTAGCAAACCACCAATTGCCAAAATTAATTCTAAAACAAGTCCATAGCCCATAGAGTTGCATTGATTACTATTCCATATGTCAACAAGGTTCTATTTAAGGATTCTCATCAAATAATAATGACTAACAATAGGAAAGGAAATCTCAATTAAGATCACCCTTTAGAAAAATATAATAAGGAACTTCAAAGGACACCAAGATCTCAATTTTAGATCTCTCCACAATTATGATTTTTATATCAATATAGACATGCTAGATCCCTTATTGATTCATCCCATTAATGTATAAGATAGGTTGATTATTTAACAAGAAGAGGTCCTAACATGAACATTTCATAAAAATACTAGAAGAGAGATACTAAACACTATAAATTCATGTTTCCAATAAATATTTAATTATCAAGATCAATAATGGTATACAATGCTATTAACTTTAGGCAACGTCATCATGAAAAGTCTCTACTTGTTACCCCAATGGAATTCATACAAATTTTGTTTAGACAACTAGGGTCAATTGGTGTTAGCTTAGTAATGTCATTTGTAATAAAACATAACATATATATTAGCCATAAGATAATTTTATTATTAAAATTTGGGTCAAATATATTGTTTTTGGTATGTTGTTTTTGGTTAGATAAAAAGGGTATAGAACCACCTACACTTAAAAATCCCAAAGAGAGTTCACAACAACATTAAAATAGAAAGTCTTGAATCCGATAGTCTACAACCAAAATAAATAAATAAAATACCTCAAGCTAGAGAAAATATTAGAAGGATACAAAAACAACAATAAAGAATATAACAACATAAACCAAAAATAACATGATCACACAACCACTAGTGAGTTGAGGAGCCAACTAAGTCCTTTAGACTAGAAACCACCTCACCTTCCTCTAAGATACTATGTAGATCAACACTAAGAAAACTTAATTCCTTTCCCTTGTATCTCTAAGTATTATTTCCCTTTTTTCCTTTGATATCCTTATCTTTCAAAAATATTTTTTTATGTCGGTGGTGAAATTCACACTTTCTTTATTTTATTTGACAATCTTGCTAACAAAAGTTTCCAATTGCTTAACCTTCCTTTTCATTCTCGACATTATTTTTTGGATAAGTTCAATTTTATTCTATTAATATGACAAATAAAATAGGGGTTACCATACTTAGTGTTCATTTTCAAGGGATTTTTCCCTTGAATTTGTTGTTCTTTCTCCTTGGTGTTTATATTAATCCTCTAATTTCATTTCTTCTTTTTAGATTTCCTTAACTTTTTCTTGCTTTCCTAGTTTTTGAAATTACTTTCCTCATTAGGCTAGCTATAAATATTTATCAAGGGGAACATTGGGTTTTTTAAAAGACACTTATTTGATAGAAATGGTCATCTTAATGGAAAAAATAATTTATTTATTTTCTATTAAAGTCAAGGTCAATTAGGAACTTAGTGCTAGAGTTGGACGATGGGGTGACATACTGTAGACATACAAAATTAACATCATTCACATTCATCCACTCATTTAATAAATCAAGTTCATTCATCAAATAAATCAAGTCTATTTAATTCAATCTCTAAGGATCATCCATTTAAATTGAATAAATTAACTTTATTTAATTTAAGCTTATCATTACCTCATTTGATTAAATAAACCAATTTTTAATCAAATCCTAACATTCCATCTTTTGTAAATCATCTCCTAAGTTCATCTCCTTCAAATTAAATAAACTTTTATCATACATCATCCTTTTAATTAAATAAACCAAACTTTATTTAATTAAATCTCAAATTCATATTCCTCCTTTTTGATTTAAATAAATCCAAGTATCTAAGTCAAATGGATCAAAACACCTAATCATCATCTTAAATTAATCAAACCATGATTAATCTAATCTAATCACCCATCACATCCTCTAACTTTTCTCATTTGCACAAATAAATCAATTAATTCATTTGTAAATTCCTCATTTTCCCTCAACAAGGCATCTTTGGAGAATATTCCTCAAGTTTGAATTTGAAAACAAGTTGACTTGTCCCTTCCAACATGGCAATAACTCCCCTTTTACATGTCCCCCACTTGGCATTTAAGTCTCTTTTTCTCCCTCCAACAAGCCAAATTTGAATTTGAAAAAGCCAACTAATCTCATTTATTGGCACATTGACCAAAACTTGCACATCCTCCATCCACTCACAAGGTGACAAGTGGTTCCTGCTTATTGGCCGAATCTTTGTCCCACATTGCTCTCTTTTGGGCACTCTTTCAACTTGAGATTCTATAAATAGAAGGCTCATTATTCATCTTAGCATCCACAATCTTTATGCAAAGTTACTCTCTTCAATTGAGAGCTAATTTTGTCCATTTCATTCCATCTTCAAAGCATTTTAACATTGAGCTTGTCAAGGATTGGGAAAGGGTCACTTTGCACAAGTGACACCAATCCACTATGGAATAGGTACATGCCATGCTTTTATATGTCTTTTGATCATCCTTGTTATTTGTTGCATTTTGGAGCATAATATGTTATTTCATAGAAGTATTCATCAATTTGCATGTGTATGAACTAACCCCACTAATGAGTGTTGGAATAGATTGATCATTTGCAGATTTAGGGGTGCTCATTATGGTGCTAGAAGGAGGGATTGAACCTCTGTATATAGTTAAACATGCATATATGTTGAAACATTTAGGGAAACAAAAATACTCTTTATTGGATCTTTGTTTGGCTAATCTGCATTTTTTTTCTTTTATCTTTAATCTATATGCTTCCGTATTTTATTTAAAGGTACTCTGTATTTTTGTTTGAAAACACAGCTGCGCACCAACTTGGAGAAGTTTCTTTTTCCTTACAAATATTGTCTTATTACAATGCATTGGAGTTTACTTTGCTTGCAGCCGTTATTTGCACCTATAATGGCATTTCTTTTCCTAAAAACACATTTATAAGACTAGATGTTGGTCAAATGGTGTATGGTGTCGGTTTAGAGTTTCCAATTACATTGGCTGGGAAAACTTTCTTCTCTTACATTTATGGCGTGGCATTACATTTAGTCTTGAAATATTTTTGAAGCACGTGTGATCACTGGTTTCACAGCTACCAGTTGTATTTCATTGAAAACTCTTTTTAGATAGCATTAGGGCGTGGCTCTAAGCCTGCCAAATGCAGTTGCTTAAAAATTATAAGTGATTTCAAGGCTACAACAACTAATTAGTTTGTTTAAAAGCTTGTGCCTACAATTGCATTGGCTTAAAAAGAAATTTGGATTGGTGCGCTGCTCGTCTTTTGTCCATATTTCGCGCTTTGCAGCAATTTTGAACTGGAAAATCATTTGAAAAAAATCCATTTTACATAGTGATGATTTGGCTTACTTTGTGATACGCATTTGTACGCAACAATTAATAGTAGACACACACTACTCCTATGTCTGCAATTTTGAAAAAAAGGGCTTAGTAGTTTAAAAACGTATTGAGTCAAAACATATATTGCAAATTATTTGGAGTCGTATTTAATGCAGTATACGTTTTGATGCATTTATTGAATGTAGGGTAAATCCATCTACTCTCTCATGTAAGGAATCCCTGTACCCTCTTGCGTGCTTCGAAAAAGGCTTTATATTGTACATTCGTGAGAGCTGGGGATGCATGTTCATTGTCGCATACATCTTCTATTTAGATATCTTTATGAAATTTCAATAAATGAAATGTCTGTGGCACAGAACATGTCGCCATCTGAAATAGTGAAAGGATAGAAAATGCTTATTTTCAAATACTTACATAATCAGCCAGCAACATCAGATAAAGACTCAATCGAATTTGTACGCTCTTTTTAACTTTTTCAGCTTTGAAATTTCCTTCAACTAATACCTAGCATCATATTAAATACGCCTCCTCAATAAGATGCAACGATTAGTTTGGTGGCAACTACAATACAGAGGTGCACATTTCTCCAACATTGATTTCCTGTATCGACCGTAGGTTTGAACTTTCTTATATTTGTTTCTGAATTTATATTTTGTTGGATATCAGTCTACATTCTTATTGTTAGAAGAAGCGTCTGATGAGGATTTTTGTGTTGTGTATGTATGGGGGTGAGATAAAGAGAATGGAGATATGGCCTAGGTTGAATCCATTGACTACATTGGACAGATTGAGGGCTGCATTATCATCTGTGTTTTGAAAGTTTAGGGATATGTCATCTGCATTTTTCATTAAGTGATGTTTACCACTATCATAAAGCATTCTGGATGATTGCATGTTTGTGTATTTCAAATAGTAGTCAAATGTAATAAATGGAATTGATCTTACTATTCAAGCTACTGATACAAAATAACAGTAATATGACTTGGTTTTTAAAACATTTGGTGTAGAAATCTAATTCGTAGTTTTGAATGTTCATCCTTCCTTGGAGTAAATGTGCTTGTGCAAGTGTCTTGTCAACTAAGTTATTGAAAATTGCTTGAAGGATACATTAGAGACATCTAACATTTATTGTTGCTAGCTTGATTACACAGATTTAGTGCAAGGATCTTGAGCTGACATCATAAAATTTGATTTTTATCCATCTTTATTTAAGGAATTGTGCTGTGATTTTTAATGATAAATATTTCAAATAATTACTTAAGATAAATCTCATTTCTAATGGTTCACTTTAAATGTTTGTAGGTAAATGTTGACATTGGAATCGAGTGTTGGAGTTGAGCGAAAACAAAAGCAAGATCGAAGTTAAGGATTTGGGCATTGAAACTGAAAATTCATAAAGCATTTTTAAATGCTTTGAGCTTTTGTCGCATGCTTTAATTTTCTGTTTTAGACTAACTCATTTATTTTTGGGCTCTAAAAATGAACATTTCAAAAGCTTTCAATTTTCATTGCAAGGGGTTAAAATGAATTTTAGGAAAATTGACTAGATTTCGTTTGAGGTTAACAAATTGAACAAGACAACTTTCAAATTTCATTTTGGTGCTTTAAAACGAATCAAAATAATTGCTTTGTGGACTTAAAATGAACATGTGCAACCTTTTTTTGTGATTACTTACTTAAACTAACATCATCAAAAAGGACGTATGCGCTTCTCTCACGCTTCACAATGATTTTGAGAATCAAAAGGCCTTTTTTATGATCTTAGGTTGAGATAAAGTAATCACCTCCACACTTCATTTTGGGTTTAAAATTGAAAAAAACACTTTGCGAGTGTGAGTAAACCTATTGTATGTGTTCTCCCTTTGTTTCTAAACAAAGGTTGATCGAACTATGAATATGTTTGCTCGCTTTTGTTTATCTTAGAGGGCCTGCCTTGGAGAAAAGGTACTCACCCAAGGGAACGACTCAATCGGTAACACTCTAAAGCCAAAAATATTTCCAGCTGAGATATAAATGTGGGTATTGGAATAAACACCAGTATTACGCGGTTGACTTCGACGAGAAGGGAAACAATGGTCTCTCACCACGTTGGATCAACTCCTACGAATGGAAAGTCCGAACTAAAGCCCTTGTTGTAGAAAGGACAAAATCCCTATCTATTTGTTGGTGCAAGAATAGTCGTTTTGAAGCCGCCCCACACTTTTATGGTATTTAGTAGAAATGGAAAGCATGCCATGGGAGTTTCATGTTTGTTGATGCTTGGCTACCCCGTATAAATGAGTGCCATGGAGGGTAGCCAGTTGGGTCAAGCATCTAACCAATCACTAAAGATAAGCGTAGCTAGACTTGTCTAAGTGGGGACTCAACAAATATTGTCTTTCATATCCATAGGATTGTGCTTGTTCTTGGTTACAAAAATGCTTTGCTTGTTCAAAAACATTTGAAAACAAACATTTAACATCATCATCAAAATTTCAAACCCTTTAGGAGGAAAATACAATTGACCAAATTCATGTGTTATTGCTTGCCCTTGGGATTTTATCCTTAGAGGTTTCTAAACACTTGGATTTACATCTCAATTTTTCTACTAAAGTTAAACAATAGGTAACCCTTGCCTTAATTTCATCAAAGTTTCACATAATAGACCTTGTGAAATGAGAAGAAGTTGAGACATTGGACATCTAGTTTGAAAACCTAATCAAGAAGTGTTTGTGGTAAAACAAAGTCATTAAGGAAAGACTAAAAAAAATTGGACCCCACACATGTGTCTCCAATGATTTCACGCAAGATCAAGATCAATAAACCAAAGGTAAAAGCCCTTAGTTTGAAAGCCCATCAAAAGTGTCTCTCAACGCTATACGAATTCAGACGAAGACTGCTTTTTAACTTTTACAGAAAGGCTTCAAGAAACAATCCTAGTTTGTACTTGTTCTATTATTGTCAAGACCCAAATCTTTTTAGAGAGTTTGAACATCTTGTTTAGAGAAAAGCTTGTTCATCAAAACCGAGGTCTAAGTAAACAAGTGTCTTTTTAGGTACATCCTAGGATCAAAATCAAACCTTCATTCATTTTTGAACATCAAAACCAAAATCATCTCATCATCAACTCTTCAAAAGTCTTGGAAAAATCCTTCATGTTAAACTTTGGGCAAATCATTTGAAATCAATCCAAAATCACCTTGTTTGATTGAATGTGTGTAGATGCATCCTTCTCCACATATTTGATCAAATTATCAAAACTTGTGAACAAATTCATCCCTTGATAACATCCAACATCTTGGGATTTAGAAGTTCATTATCAAATATCATCCTGTTTGGATAGGAGTGTTTAGATGAATACTTCTTCTCACACCTAGACAAATCATCATCTTGTGAACGATTTTAACTCTAGGACAACATCCAACCTCTTAGATTTTATGAGTCCACCAAAATTCGAATCCAAAACAAATCAATCCTAAATCAAGTCCTAAAGTTTAACATACCCTTCAATATTTTCTCAAGAGTTCCAATCATCCATCAAACATCCATTTTACATCCATATCATTATCACCCTTTGATCATTAAATCATCCTAAACTTGCTCTTTTGTACTTATAGTTAGATCAATCCAAAGAATTAGAGAATTCACCTTCCACATTCTTGAAGATTGATCCCTATTTTATGGTGCAAACTAGATCACAACACAAGAGGAACATGGAAGCCAACAAAGACACATCTACTTCGAGTGACTTAAGTCAAATCACTCCCGAAATGAATCCCATTGGGTCTGGCAGTCTCACGGTTAACCTTCCTCCATTTTCACAAGACCATCAAGAGGAAGGTGTCCAAGTGGAGGATCTCACCAATAATCCTTTTGGAATGTCACATGAGGAAATCATTGAAATAATTCAAAATTTGGAGAATCATAAGATTATCAACATCATGATGGGAATCAATCCCTTACTATACATGCTCGAATTAGCAAAGTAAGGGGCTAAACTCCCCTCCGATTTTGATGTGACCACTATTATGGAACCATCTTTTGGAGTCATGTCTCCAATCTCATCTACCATCCCCATTTCATCTGCCCCCTCGTTTCAAAGCATCACTCAAAACATCCCGCAAATCACATCATTCATTGCTCCAACGCAACCCATGGTTAACAAAGGAAGTGCATTTCTCAATGCATTGCAAACACATCCTCTCGTAAACAATCAAGATTTGGACGCAAACACCATCTTGGGACAAACCATACCCAAAAATTCATTACATACATATGTCCCTCTCACCTTTCATGATCCAAACGACCCATCATCATCATCATTCCGTGCTACACCCCAAACCTCTCTCCCCATAACCTCGCAAGGAGAAGGTGACATGTTCGGACCAGGGGGCATTTTCGACATTGCACCATTTCCTCAAGAGATCACATCTCTCATGTTTGCACCACTTCTGCCATTGCCATCATCATCCACACCACTCCTTGACTTAGGACTTCCCCCTTTTCCAAATATCAATCAAACCAACATCCCAAACACCAATCAAAGCATCACGCCAAACTCTCAAAACTTGTCATCAACATTGCAACAACAAATGACAACTACACAAGCAATCACCACCATTGCATCATCAACCACCCCCCTAACATCTCAGAGCATGGTATCTCAAGGACCAACCACATCAATCACACCACCCACCAGTTAAACCCCAATCACCATCATGATGACACCTCACCTCCACAACAAACACCATTCCGAATCCACCACCACCTCCACCACCACCAAGCTCCAATACATCGAGCCAATATAGTATGGCATTGCAAGATGCTCAACAAGCTGCTTATCAAAAGACATTCCTGCAAGTACAAAAACAACAAGCCGCTCAAGCAACTCAAGCCGCACAAGCTGCACAAGCTCAAGCACAAGCTGCATAAGCTCAAGCACAAGCTCAAGCTCAAGCCCAAGCTCAAGCGCGCACTCAAGCCAAAGCCCAATATCAAGCACAACAAGCACAAGCACAAGCGTAATATCTTGCACAACAACACGTAGCGCAACAACAAGCATATCAGCAAGCTAAAGCAATATCAAGAACAACAGGAAGCAACTCAATTAGTAGCTCAACAACAAGCACAACAACAAGCTCAACAATAGGCACTAATAGCACAACTGCAATAGGAACAACAACAAGAATTGTTGCAAGCATACTTGGCTCAACAAAATATGCAAACATCATCCAATCCACCCATCCCACCAACAAGTGAACCACCTCAAAACACTTTCATCCCACCCCCTGATCCGCAAAACGATGTGACAACACAAATTAGGTTGCTCTCGCAACAAGTGCTCGACCTTCAATCAGGGCGAACCACAAAAACACCCAACAACTTGTGTCCTTATTTGTTTGACAGAAGCCTTGTAATGAAACCATTCCCGAAGGGATTTGAGATCCCAAAATTCGATAAGTACTGGGGGATGGGAAACCCTGAAGATCATATCAGGGAATTCCAAGTTCATTGCATGGAAGTTCCATATGACGATACCTATCTGATGCGGCTATTTCCTACACTAGTACATAAACAACAATATATGACTAAATAAACTACTAAAAATTGCATATAAATGACTAATTTTGGTCACGTGACCATTAGTAGTTTATTGCCGGTCATTTATAACGCGGCCAAATTTATGACTAAACTATTTTAGTCATTTATTTAGTCATTGATTTGTACTCATTAATTTGGTCATTAATTTGGTCATTGATTTAGTCATTGATTTAATCATTAATTTAGTCATTGATTTAATCGTTAATTTAGTCATTGATTGTTATTAATTGGTCATTTATTTAATCACGGTAGTGATTTATTTAGTCATATATTTAGTCATTAATTTAGTCATATATTTAATCATTAATTTAGTCATTTATTGTTGTTAACTGGTCATTTATTTAGTCAAGGTAGTCATTTATTTAGTCATATATTTAGTTATTTAGTCATTTAATCATATTTAGTCATTAAATTAATCATTACTTTAGTCATACAGTTAGTCATTAATTCAGTCATTTTATTTACTAGTTTTCATTAATTGGTAGTAAATATAATCACAAAATAAATAATTTATTAAATACCATAAATTTTATAATGCAAAACTAATATAATATTAAGTTTGAACTAAAACATAAAAGTAAATAAAAATATTATATATGCGTACAAGCTACAACATACTAAAATTAAAAGATTGATTCAACATCATGATAAATAAAGGTAATCTACAATAAAAAAAATTTAATGCAAATATATATCAATATATATATCAAGTTGTAAGATGTCAAAGATGTCTAAGAGTATATATGTAAATATAATAAAAAAATGTCAAAGTTGTTTAAGAGTTTCCAAGTCTTTCAAATACACCATGATAATTAAGATCCTTGAACAACATATTCAAAATACTGCATAAAGTAGTGAGCCAAGATGTCTAGCAACTAGTACATGATAAATATGTTCAACTATGTCATTTTTTGCAAATATTTTAGTGGCCATTGTGTGAAGGTTCCCTCTTTCTCTTTCAGACGAACAACTCCATCTATTTTGTCTTCATAAATAAGGGGTATGTTACTTGTGACCTTTAAAATGTTTACATTTGCATCCATTGTTCCTTTCAAGTTGACTCCATGTACAATAGATAGGAGTGAATCCACCCAATGCCCACAACATCACCATCTAATGGATCCAACACCTTAACTTTACCTCCTTCTTTGAGTTTATCAACACATTCTTGCAAAAAGAAAAAAATAACACATTATAACATAAACTTGCATAAAGGCTTCCAACAAATAACACATTATCCATGTTCTTACTAAACTTGCATAAAGGTTTCCAACAAATTTTTATGCATGAATAACATAAACTAATAAACTTGTATAGTTTTCTCTTTAGATTACAACAGCTACATGCAGCTCAATCAATATCTCAATCAGACAAATAAAAATTTGTAAGATTTAATATTCAATACCATAGAATACATAAAATACAATAAAATGTGTTCACGGAGGTCATCATAGAAGTCACCATGTTTGGAGAAGCAAGCTGTTTTCCACTCAACATACTAGCAGTTGATCTTTTTACAAACCCATTCTCATAAGCCTGCTTGTGCATACACATCAGCAATTTAAATATCAACAATCATTCCATATTAACTATTGTTCAGTAACCTTATTACAAACCTGCCTTATAACATAGAAAACAAGAGAAAATTACAAAACATACATTTCTACCAAGGTGTGAGGAGTCAAAAATTAGGAAAAAAGAATTTTTTATCCAAAACCTGTGGATGATAGTTAATTTTTGTTCAAAATTTCAATTCAGCTTATAAACTCGAAGTTAACATTTTGAAAAAATGATTTGACCAGGTATAGGGTTGGTTTCCATCCACACATAAGGAGATTCGTAAAAAAGGATGCACAAGGTAGCCAAAAATAAATCCAAAGCATGACATTCAACTTATATTATATTTGATCTATAACAATCCTTGGAAGATATGTTGAGTTTTTATTACGTTCAAAAGTTGCACTTCATCCATGTTCCTACTAAACTTGCATAAAGGCTTCCAACAAATTTTTATGCATGAATAACATAAACTAATAAACTTGTATAGTTTTATCTTTAGATTACAACAGCTACATGCAGCTCAATCAATATCTCATTCAGACAAATAAAAAATTGTAAGATTGAATATTCAATACCATAGAACACAGAAAATACGATAAAATGTGTTCATTGAGGTCATCACAGAACTCACCGTGTTTGGAGAAGCAAGTTGTTTTCCACTCAACATACTAGTAGCTGATCTTTTTACAAACCCATTCTCATCAGCCTGCTTGTGCATACACATCAACAATTTAAATATCAACAAGCATTCCATATTAACTATTGTTCAGTAACCTTATCACAAACTTGCCTTATAACATATTAGAAAACAAGAGAAAATTACAAAACATACATTTCTACCAAGGTGTGAGGAGTCAAAAACTAGGAAAAAATAATTTCTTATCCAAAACCTGTGGATGATAGTTAATTTTTGTTCAAAATTTCAATTCAACTTATAAACTCAAAGTTAACATTATCACCTTTCAAACCAATATCACTTGGTTTATCTAGTTTAATTTCCAATTCTCTATTGCGAGTGCTTTGATCTTTTATCTTAGCACAAAATGCTAGGCATGTGATGGCCTTTTTACCTTTTCAAAAAAATCCCCTTTCTCGTAGTTGCTTGCATTTATTTGCTAAGAGTTGCTCTTAAAAAAGATTGATTTTGGAGCTACTTTTATTGTTTGGTGAGATCACATGCACTCTATTTAATACATTCAAATTAAGGAATTCACTTGAAATTATACATTTATAACTCAAGCTAAATAGAAAGATATAAAAACTATTTTACTCCTTACAAGCAAGATCTACTCATTTGTTATATTCATGGGCTTATCGGTAGTTCGTTCCAAGCTTTTCTGATTAGTTTATGTTACAATTTTTTAGATTGTATCTCAATAAAATCATATGGAAAGCCTTTGATATTGTTATACTGTCTGTTTTGTTGCCCATCGCTTTAATTCTATTGGTCAATGACTCAGTAATGAATTATAATTTAATTTCATTCTTCTTTCATACCTCTAGGGCTCTAATTTTAAATCTAGCCTCCTATAGTGATTTCAACTAGTACTCATTATGGACCCTACACATTGAGTTATGTGTTTGTATATTTGTCTTTGTAGAGATCATTTGAGGACTAACAACGCAGGAACAGTAGGTCACAAGGAAAATATAGAGGTAAAGGAGGTAAGGATAGTGACATTTACATTTTGATTTGCCTACATGATAGAGAGAAATCTGGTGGTCAGATTTCGCTACAGCCAGAAATTTTGTGCTTTACATTTTGATTTGCCTACATGATAGAGAGAAATCTGGTGGTTAGATCTAGATTATATGGGAATCTACATCCCACTGTGAATTGTATTATGAAGAAAAAATGAGTTTGCTGTATCTCCCAAGTATCTGTACAGTTTGTAAATTCTAGTCACATCTTAACATAAAATTCTAAATTCCAAACAAAAAAAGGCCTAATCAGCCTTAGAAATCTATGATTAAACAATGATAGAAAATGTCCTTGACCCTGCATCAGAAGTATGGTAAGTAACAATCAATAAAATTCCACAGAATAAGTACATTAACCAAAGAAACTAAATTTAACACTGGAAAAATGATTGAATACTATAAGGCTTCTCAAAATCAGTCTGCTTTTGGGTTATTAACATGGCCCTCTAGTTAAAACTATTACAGGCTGCTATGGTCCTACAGGCTTATTTAGTACAACAGTTGTAATTAGGGTCAATTAAAGACCAAGCTAAGTGGTTTGCGACCTCTTGTTGATTAGAATGATGTCTGTTATCAACACATTAAAAATAAGTCAGGTCTTCACAAGTTATGCAATCATCATTAGCAGCACATCAATTACCCATCAGTTATGTAGTCATGCAATCATGCAGTTAGTTGTGCAATCATAGTTAAAAATCAGTCAATTACTCATCAGTTATGTTATCATGCAATCAGTTATTGTCATGTCCCCTTTTCCAAATTAGAACCATGGAGAGACCTCTAGCATATCATCATTTCTCATAGGCTAAAGGATAAATCGAGGGAAATGAATAATAATATTATTTTAAGTTGGGCCCAATAATATAATATTTATGGGGCGACTTAATAATATTTGATCTATAACACATGCAAATGTACAAACTACCAAAAACTTTGAATTTTACAAAATTAAATTGAGGAAATCAACCATTTCTTCATCTAATACAGCTCCATATGCATCTGCATAATTTTCAAAAGGAAACCTACCAAAATAAAAACTATTTACTACTCTGATTGAGTAGAGAATTATAATTTTTTATCAATGTTTAGGTAACCACTGGCCTGATGATAAGTGTGATCACAAGATCAAATGAGAAAGCATTTCTGAGATAATTTGTGCTTCCAAAAGGTCCAGAGCATCCATAATATAGAAATGATGTCTTTCTATATTATATTCCCAAGTATCCCTTTTCAGTTTTTTAATCATTTTGATCCACCTATTAGCATACCTATTGGTTAATAGAATAACTAGAATCTCACTTGGAAAATAAGTGGATCTGTGAGATCTATTGTGATGACTACAATAATTTTGAGATCTCTAGTTAAAGCATCAACAAGGGAATTATTTTCCCATTTAACCCATTGTATATCAAAGTTATAACTCTGGAACTCAAAATACCATCCAGCAATTCTCCCTTGGGCTAAATCTATGTTTGTTTTTTTCCTTAACAAATTTCTTATTGGCTAACTATTTGTTTTGCTTGCAAAATGTTTGGGCTTGAGGAATATTTTAAGATTTTCAATTCCTCTTTTAACAACCAAAATCTCCTTCTTATATATGTGTTAGTTCTTTTTACTTTGTGAAAATGTATGAAACTTGTATCCACAAATTTCGCTTTTCCATCTAGAAATTCTTGGCTCAACATTACTGACCATGTATCAATTGAAGCATTTGTGTTGAGGACTAAAGAAATACCCCACTTGTGGCATTTGGAGTGTTGAAAGTTGGAGATGTTTTTGCTTATATATCCCTTTCAACTTATGTCAACTTATTAGCCCATGCTAGACTATTTTCTTTAAGTGTCTTTGGAAGTGAAGTGTTGCTCTAATAAGACCTTCTAAGCTACAAGACTTGTATTTGGGGAAATCAAAACTAATCCTAATATATTTACAGTTATTTACAAAGTGCATTCTTGATACTGTGCTACAAGCTGCTTAGGTTATCTTGCAGTACAGTATCAAGAATGGCATCTTTTGTGAACTCATGATGCAATTGGGTCCCCTTATACATATTGTTTGCAACAAATTCTAGTGTGCTGTTTAACATTAAGGCCCTTTCCAGGTACAAGGCTATCTCATTATCTCGGTTTTATATTTTAGAAGCAGATAACCTAAGCAGCTTGTCGCAAAGTATCAAGAATCACATGTCAATGGCACTGCCTCATGCTGAAGATAGTAGTGCATATGGGTAAGCAGGGGCAGTGAGAATTACATCTGTGCACTTATCACAAACCTATTTCAAGGAAAATGGACTCTCAATCATCCACCTTTACAAACCAAACCTTTTTGTAACAGATTTTGATTGTAACTGCTCTTTCCTGTAATTGTGTGTGTAGTTATTTTAGAACTTGAGGAAGGACATGTTTCTCAACTCCTCTTTGGTTCACCATAGGTGTACTATTCATAGATGAATCAGCTAGGATCACCATCCTTGGTCTTTGATCTTGAGAATTCTCATTCTTATTCTTCTGTTTCTTTGTATACATATGTGGTAACCTGTTCCTGGTCAATAGAAGAGCACTGTTATGTTGTCTCAGTATTTCATGGGCATACAATGGTTTGAACTTTGGTGCGTTTTATTCTATGGCATGTTCGTTATAATACAACTATTATTAGCTAATAACTTATCATGTTGTCCTTATTGCCACCCATCCCAAGCCCTGTGGTGCAGGTCATCGGTGTTAGAGCATATCTTTGGCTTAATACATCCTACACCAATTTAGGCTTGTGGCATCTGAGCAAGTCTTGGTAATGTCTCTCAATTTTTACTCACAACAGTAGAAGGAAGGAGTACAACTTGGTTCCATATCAGTGAGCCAGACTATCTACATGAGTGTTGTCGCAGGGGTGAGATGGTTGACTCTTAGAAGATGACTCACAATGCCTCCATGAATGTTCAACAACTCATCAAGGACACTCTAGAGGAGCAACATGATGTTCTTCTTGACAAGAATTGTTGAACCGAATCCACACCAAACTAATAAAAAGCATTGCTATTGCTCCTATTTTTACATGGTACAGTCATGATTTCGAAAGTAGAAATAGTCCTTTACAAATAACATTAGAGGAAGTACAAAAATCCCATTGTGGATATTGGTGCTCGGAATCAGATAGATGGGCAGCCTGTGGGACACGGTAGTGGTCATGGTTTTCGTGATCATCATTCAAATAGTTTGGATGAGGATTTTGGTGAGTTTATCTCAGGCAACGCATCCACAGGGTCTACAACTCAAGTTCAGTTTAATTTTTCTGCTCTAGGGGCAAGTCTCAGACGGTGGCAGTGGAGAGAAGAGCTTGTTATAAACTCAATTCTGAGGCATCATCTAAGCTAGAAAGATTACGTGACAAGCATGAAGTGGCTTGAGAGGCTGCTCAAGGAAAAACCACTGGATCCCTTCTTGCTCTCAAGGGTTGGCTATCTTCAGCTGCAGCTGGGTGATTTGAATGGTGCCAAGACTATGTTTTCTAGAATTGAGGCTATTGTGGACAACGGTCAGGTGCCATTTTCATCAAGCTCAGAAGTGCTTAAAAATATGATACACCGTAATAAAGCTCTTCAGTATTTGGTTGAAAAGGATTACACAGTAGCAATCAGAGAGTATGAAGAAGTGTTGGATCGAGATCCAGGTGATGTTATAGCCACTAATAACAAGGCTCTCTATCTGATGTATTCTAGAGATTTGCTTGGATCCATTAAAGTTCTAGAGAATGCACTTGAGAGGGTGCCTGTTCTTACATTGAATGAGAATGTTGTGTTAAATATTTGTAGTATGTATGAATTAGCATTTGTGAACAATGTTGAGACCAAGAGGACTCTGAGTTCTTGGATTGTGCAAATTGCTCAAGAGGATTTTGATTTGTCTTGTACATGACTCTAGGAGATTAATTCAATTTTTTTGATCCAGTAGGTTTATTTCTATGGTCTATATTTAAAAATAATAATAATACTGTAGCAAAGCACATGAATTAGTAATTTGTTTTGTGAGCTTGATTTATTTTGTGGTTGAATCCAAAAGAATTTATGGTCTTTTGGACACTAAATTTGCAGTTGATTCAACAACTCATTCTTGAATCACCCACTTTGGGCTGGTGAGGCATGCTGACATTATGTGGGAGTTTTGTACTTCCTCTGATGTTATTTGTAAAGGACTATTTCTACTTTTGAAATCATGACTGTATCATGTAAAAATAGGAGTAGTAGTAATGCTTTTTATTTGTAAAGGACACTAATTTGGTTTATGAGACCCCCTGGTGCAAGACATCAACGAGGGGATTATTTTTCCATATACCTTACATTGTTTTGAGGTGTACAATTGTAAAACCCTCTAAATTTAATGTGACCATTATGAATTACTTGTGCCTTTACCATCAAGCAAACTTAGGATGTATTAGAAGTTCCCAAATTCTCATTTGATTGTCCATGTCACTTGTCCATTGCTTGATGAAATACCTAAATTTAAAGTTTTTGGTAGTTTGTACATTTGCATGTGTAAAACTTGGAGTAAAACTGTACAGATACTTGGGAGATACAACAAACTTTTTTTTTCTTCATAATACAATTCACAGTGGGCTGTAGATTCCCATATAATCTAGATCTGACCACCAGATTTCTCTCTATCATGTAGGAAAATCAAAATGTAAAGCACAAAATTTCTGCCTGTAATTTCTATTTTCAATTGCTGCAGATGTGACAAGTTGCCAATGGAATTAGGAAGGTTATTTAAACCTCTACAGTCTTCTATGTTCAAGTGTTGCAGCTGTGATGGGTTGCCAATAGAATCAGGGGGGTTATTTAAACTTTTACACATTTCTATGTTCAAGTGCTACAGCTTTAAGTACATGTTTCCCTAAAACTGTTTTGCCTAAAGGTTTTTCCCTATCATTTATAAGCAACCAAGGAAAATACCAGAACCAAAAAACAATATTTTAGATGCTTAAAATGCACTCATTTCACATACCAAACATTTTAGATTTAAAAGCAATCATAAATGAATCTGATATACAATCTTGGTTGTGACCTATGCTCAAAACCAAAGCAGCCAAAATTAAAAATTAATCTAAAGGTTTCATAGCACTCACCTCAATATCATGCACATACTCCTTGAATTCAGCATAATCACTATCAACATTGTCCTGAAGTTGTGTAGCTTTGCTGAGAGCTCTATTGACAGGGTCTTTTCCTTTTTGTTTTGCTTTCATATAATTGTTCTGCAACTATAAAAAAATATAGAGTAAGACAATTATGAAGAGCTCAACAAAGAAAAAAAACAATAGAGAAAGAGTATGCAAAAAAATGATATAGTTGAGAATCAAAATCTTGAGGAATAGCCTCTTACCTGATCTGAATCTATGGAATTATGGTCATTCCATGCAAAAACTATAGGCTTAACAGAGGCATCCAACTGTGAAACTTTCTCGGTGAGACCATGTAAGCAACTCATTAAATGTTGGTACTCTTCATTTGAGTTGACATGATTTGGAGAGGCTCTTACTGGGCGTTCAACAAATGGCTGTGAAATCTCTGTTGATGAACTAGATTTCCAATTCATACTACTCTTAGATTTAGTACAATCTAGTGTTGCCATATAATTGACAATATCTTCTACTCTTGCTTCTCTATTATTGTTTTCCACCTTAAAAACAATGTCAATTTCAACATATAATCAGTTCAATAAAAAATTGAATTAAATAACACGATGTAAATAGAACAAAAAATCCATACACTTACTCCAAATTTGTCAATTTTGGCCTGCAACCTGCCTCAACCAAATGTATATTCAGCCCTCACATTATCTCTTTCTCTCTTGCCTCTATTACTCTTTGTCAAATATTCTTCAGAACGCATACTTTCTTTCAATGCCTCCCACTGTTTGGGAGATAGAGTGGAGTCTAACCTCTCGTTTCCCTCCATGATTATTTTTCTGCAATTGTATCTAAAATTGTTCATCAGAAGTCTCATCTTGTGCTTGTAATATTTTCTGGAGATTTGTCTACCAATAGTGTCAAAGGCATTTTCCATTTTTTGTATAACATATTCCACATTTCGTGGGTCTTGCTGTGCAAAATTTGATTTGCAAATATCCAAATGGGCCCTACATCTTACGCCCAACTCCGAGGCCCACCTTGCAGCATTTTTCCGAATGGGTTCACCATCTCTTGATACCTCAACCAAGAATGGCTTCTTCCCTTCTAATATTCTTTCTTTTGCATTCCTCTTTGTAGATCTGTATAAATCTTGACTCAATCTTTGTCTTTTAACAAAAGTAGACACATCTTCTGTTGAACCACTACCAATATTTCTAGCTGATCCACTAATTCCATCAAAAGTTGTAGATGCAACAGGTGCACTCTGAGGCACATCAGATGCAAGCAGACTCTCTTCGTGACTTTCATTAACCAAAACTTCATGCTCCTTGGCCATATCATGTGTGGCATGAGTAGGTAGATCAGTACTGGTCTCCCCAAATTTCACTTCAAACACACCCTTTATGCGTTGGCTTCTACGAGCTGGCAGCACTATATCTTTACTTTCTTTTTGTTTTTTCTCTGCATTTTCTCTGCACTCTTTTTCTTGCCTGTAAAATTAAAAAAAAAATCATATCATGTCTTATATACATAAAGCTCTTGCCTATAAAATTTCATTAAATGATATTAAATCAATAATATACTACTTAGTGGATTTACAACTTGCCTATTTGTCAAACCAAGACGCGATAAATATTCATTATTCTTGGCCACACGTTCTTCACGAAAGCGCTCATAATTTGTCATTGGAATTTCAGCATTATGATCACTATCATCTAATTTGCGCCTTAAATTCTTTTTCCTCATTTCCTGATGTCCAAAAAAACAATAATGTATAAATTAGCAACTTGATACAAAGATAATTAACCGTAACAAAAATTGCATAAATACAAGTTTATGAGGTCTCAGTTTTAATGAACAGTCATTGAAAAATGTAGGAAGTCTAAAGCACTGCAAACAACAATAGTCATTAGATGTTGTGGGTATTTCAATCAATGGATATTAAATAATGGTTCCCTGCAGAAATGCCAGTTGCATAAAAAGCTTAGCAATGTATTTGAATCAATCCATCAAATCTTGGGATTGGAATAATGAGTCCTTCACATTGGATGTGGATTCACCATTACGTCAGCGATAAATTTGGTGTTCCTGGTCTTTTGGTTTCATTCCTCCATTCTTTTGTTTAATATACAATCTGATCTTTGTGGGCAATGAGCAGTTATATCTAAGTCTCTGTGGGATGAATGGGCTCAGAGTGAGGCAGATGCCCAAACTTTGTTTACATCGACACCGCCTTCATCTGAAGTAGCAGAGCTCACAAACACTTGGGATATCTACAGATTGCAAATCTCATTATCAAATATTATCCTAACTATGAATTGGCATTTTCTGGATTTGATATAGCTCCATAGCTTGATTCCATTACTCTGCTACTCAGCTTGCTTAAGGTGCTTAGTTCATAGTTGAATTCTTGAAGCAATATCAAGGTTTCAAAGAATTCACCTACAGTTGAGTAGCTAATGCATTATACATGTCATGGTGTACAATTCCTCAAGTGAAATTTTCAAGAAAAGGGCAATGAGAACATGACATAGATGACTAATTAGTTTGCAGCCAATCCTATGCAGTAGCATTACAATTTTGGTGAACAACTACATCAAAACAATAACTCGTATGCTTGACTTGCTCACTTCCTAAGAAAATATAATCACCATTAATTAAGCTTTATCGAAGTTATCTAAAGTTTGACACAATAGCTCAAGATTGTATATAAACTATAGACAATCTATAGACGTTCCTATCATATGCTAGGCATTAACTCAACAAAATGCTAAGAAAAACAAACTCAGGAAACTAGATATTTCTAGAATTTTAAAATAAAGAGCTTTTCACCATCCTGTCAATTACATGGTAAGACAAACTAACAAGAATAATAGTGAAATGGAACCACTCCAGGAGAAATCTCTTTTAAATTCAGTATGTTCAGGATGGATCAGCTATAAAGGTCCTAATCATTGTGGTTCAGCTATAAAGATTGAAATCATCATGGCTATCTATTAAACTTAAAATAGAAAGGTCAAACAATTTGTATAAAAATGCACACATAAGTAAAACCAATGATCTAGGCATAGGCATCAGATAAGTAGCACACATCTCCTTTAAAAGATATCTTAAGTTCTTAATAACAATTTTTTTTATAATCTATCAACAAAGAAAAACATTTCAGCTGTCAACAACAACCATGATTGATATGGAGGACAAAAATACTATGATTATGAGCATCCTTCATAGACACAGAACAACTAAAACGTCTCTCACTAGTCCCCACTATTGATTGCATAACACAGTCTGACTATCAAGGGATCAATGCAATAATTGTAGATGTTCTACACTCAAACAATTTGCTACCTAGGATTGATAATTGCATTAGTCAACATATGGCTTCTAGCACATCGAGGGAGATTTAATGTTAAGCTAGTATAAGCAAAGATGATACCAAATAGTTTCAGGAACATGTACAAATTATACTTTACAAAAGAAGTTCTATTTAAGCATAAAGGAAGCATACCAAATCCAAACAAGTAATTTCATTGCTGATAATTTGCATTAATATTAAATGAACACTAAAGGATAATTAAAAATACATATATTCTTTAGAAAGTAAATCACCAATATAGATTGAAACAATAAAATAATCTCTTTAAACAATATAACGAATGGATGCGAGTTGCTGCTATAAGTGATCAAATATTTTCAACTTTTAAATGTAGAACTCTCATAAATCCAAAAGTTCAACACCAAGGACTACAAAGTTGCAAACTATAAATGCAAGTGTGAAAATAAAACTTGAAAACTAATGCAATTACAAACCAGCTAACATTTATATCAAGGAATGTATTGTAAGTTTGCAACTATTACCCGACATCAAAGGCATGCATTACATATAAGACTACATATTTGTACATTTAGAGAACAAAATTACAAATACATAAGAAGCATCTAAAAATGCTTAGGACCTTTAAGTTCGTTTCAACATAACCTCACAGGCATCCCTGTATACCCAACAATAACATAGAAACAACAGTAGAACTAGAGACACATCAAACTAGGATGCATTTATAGATGCAATATTTGTCAATCATAAAGACATCTGACAAGTTCACATTATGTGCCTCTTTCTTACTGTTTGATATCTGCTCCAAGCATATGTAACATATGGCCAAAACATTTAGTTTTATATACAGGTTCAAGATAACTAACCATATTCAAGAATCCTCTTAAATTACAAAGTTCCTTAAGTTTTGAGCTATCAGACATCTATATTGAAGATTCTTCTACACTGGAACTTCCTAAACATCCAACTATTATTCTCTTTGATGATACCCTTGATATTGGCTATTTAAAACTAAATATGCATGCACACTGAAGATACATTTTCATCACGGATGTTGCTTCAATACACTGCCCTTAAAGTAGATCTGTAGTTATGTTCTTTACAAAACATCAATTATGAAAACAACCAATAGTCCAATGTTACTACTCAGAGACCAATCTGCCTTGTAAGGAAAGATTCCCAGATATTGATATAGACTTGGGAATTAAAGAATGCTCTGTTGTTACTGTACCTTCAGGGCTTAAGGAGTATGGAGTCAAATCTCCATTCAGTTTAAAACCTTAACAATTAGGATTAGAAATTTCACAAATTCCTTCCCATGGCAGAGTATCACCATTTTGACTTGCAGCTGTCCTAGATGTCTCTAAAGGTGCATGAGGGTAGATCACCTCAGTTTCACAATGAACACTAATATCAGCATTATGAGGTTGGACACTGCAGTTCCCTTCTTTAAAATTTCCACTACATGGGCTTTGGTAAGGAAAAGTGCCCAACTCAGACTCTACTTTTACTCTGAAGTCAGATAAAAGGGTTCTTAACCTTGCAGCCTTAGCCTTAAGAATTGCTTGGCCTTGCAGTCTTCTCAGTAACTGCTGGTTCATCAAACGCAATTTTTGCACTTCCTCTTCTAAATAAGCAGTGTGTGCTTTCTTTTTCTCCCTATACTTTCTCACAGCTTCATGGTTCCCTAAGGGCCTTTTCTTTTTCTCTGTGCATTGTTCTGTTTTCTCAACCAAACCCCTTTCTTCTTCTGTAGAGATAATTTGAGTATGAGTGTGATAACAAATATGAGTATGTGCATTATCTGGTCCAGGGGGATTGCAAGTATGAGTGTGTGTGCATGTGTGACTATTTTTCTTCAAAACTTCATCCACAAATGTGTCCATGGATGTCAACATGGAAAAGTGGGTAACAAGATCAGGACTGGGAAATACTTCATCATCATTGAACTCAAGCTTTCCATCATCTATTTCCACAACCAGATATCATCATTGCTTACATATTCAACAAATTTTCCTATCAAGAGGATCATTGCACCAGATAAGCAATATAGATAAAAACTAATAAAAAATACAATAATTACATTTAGGGAAAAAATGTGATCACCAAATTATCATTAGAAATCACCTGGGGAAGAATATCTGAAAGGAATAATACATTTTGAAAACAATAAATAAATAAATAATCAGATCAAAAAAATTTTCACTAGAAATCATCCAAGTAGGAACGACAACCCACATAATACAATGAACATTGACATCACAATGAGTACCATAAACTAACTGCACCACTATTAAAAACCAATTTAACACCATCTTGGAACTAAAATGACAAACCAAATAAGAAAACTTGTCACAGCATTAAAAACCTACACTGCATACTGGTGCACAAAATAGAAAAAGAAATCTCGACCCCATTATCTGCACTGAATATAACATCTACCTAAAGGAAGTGATACATGCATCAAAATATGCACACAAACAAACCACCTCCATTGAAGAAACCAGTTACTATATTAAGGAAAACAATATTCACATAGCATCCTAGAGCTCAACTGGGCATCAAACCCTGCAGTACAAACAACCACCCAAACAACTTTAGAAATCCTCGCCCCAAAAACTGTATTCAAAATATTCACTATCAAATCCAAGGAATCGTAGTGTAATTGTATTGTGGAGAACTTTTAAGATTACTGGCGTTAAAGCCCTTTTCATAATAGTCAGGCAACCCAGAACCCTGTTAGGCATGTGGTTATCCTGTGATGAAATGGATATCAGGGTACATTCAAGTGTGACCTTGATCCATCCAACAACATTTCCACCAACAACATTGCCACTTGATGTCATGTTATGACTAGTTCAAACCAAAGGGTAAAGGGTAAAACATAGAAGGATAGGGAAGGAAAGTTAGGGCTATACTTATGGAGAAAGCAAGCTAGATAGAAATTGAAGCTGGAAGAGAAAGATAGGGTTGCAATCATGCAGAGTGCACCCAAGGATAAAATAAAACCGACTGTCATGGAAAGGCATAGACAGAGCCATGGAGTGCATAACCATATTCTGAACATGCACTCTCTTGAACAATATTGCAAAAAGGGTTTTAGTACCAAATTTCATTTATCTCTTCTTGTATTCTTCTCTTATTAGTTAAACTCATCTGATTTTATGGGATTCTAGATGACTTGGTTGTCACATCAAGACAAAATGCAGTAGCTTTGCCATGGTAGTTTCTTAACTACAAAGGTTTTCCAATGAAGATGACAGATAAAAATGTGATAATGGCAGCCATTGGCATTCTAGGTGACTTAGTTGGCACCAGGACCAAATGTAGAAGCTTTGCTATGGAAATCTGGCTTCTCAAAAGGTTTTTCCAATACGTGCTTGTCATCCAGGGATCAGTTGATCAAGAAAGCAGCCAAATGGGTTGAGATAACTATTTGTCAAGTGATCTGATCCAATTTGTCCAAGAAGTCTGAAACTCCATAGTCATTTGGGTTCATCAAGTTGAAGATATATGTGATAGTTTAAACATCTAAGGATTAAAGATATTTCATCAGAAGAAGCCACAAAATATGTTAAAATGGTTGGAAGAAGCCACAATGTTGTCAAGATGCGTGTAAACCTTATCAAATTTTTCATAATTCAAAATTACATATATTATATGACTCTCAAATCAATATTTTACACCATTCCATAGAGTCTTGGAATGAGGGAACCAAGGGCCTGGATTTGGGGATGACAAGGGGATGACAACAGTTGGGGTTTGGGAGTGAAGCTCTTGTAGGGGTCAAGGGGCAGAGCCACATGGAACTTCATCACGCACACCATCTTTCATATTTAATCACTATATTTTTAACTTTTCTCCAGCACCAAACTCACTATTTTTTACCAAATTTTCATTCTTTAAACTTAAAGAACTAACAATGAAGCTAAAGAATTAGACTAGACTGACTAGACTAAATGATGAGGATTACACATTTGAAGATAAGAATATCATCATTATAAAATCTTTTCAAATATTTGAACTTCCAAACCTTCCTTTCAAGGTATTTTGTCACCTGGCTACAAAATACCTCACCTACTGGTTGAAATCAAAGGACAAACAAAATGTAAAAATGAAATTTTCACATAGGTTTTAGTAATTTTTTCTACAGATGAGTCCACACCCAAAACATGTAAGTCAAGGGTCAAGTTTCTGATGAGTTTCAATAAAAAGAAATCACAAGTTTCAAAGAATTACTTGGCTGGGACTCTCATTACATGGATCATATCTACTGCCAGCAATCCCATCATTTTCAATAAATGACATTCTTTTTTTTC
The DNA here is from genome assembly GCA_007258455.2 of Sequoia sempervirens. NCBI lineage: Eukaryota > Viridiplantae > Streptophyta > Pinopsida > Cupressales > Cupressaceae > Sequoia > Sequoia sempervirens. Next base: position 420,864 of record VDFB02341871.1, read on the forward strand.
CATTCTCAACAATGTAATCACCTGTTATTAGCAATGGCGCTTCACGATTCTCTTCTTGACCATTGAAACGTGTTTTTTGTTGACGATATGGATGATCCATTTTAAGGTAAGCACGATGTCCACAATAAATACACTTATGCAAACTTCTTGAGTGCCTCACAAAGT
>VDFB02341871.1:421128-459662 GCA_007258455.2 Sequoia sempervirens
TTCTATAATAGCATAAGCTATATTTTTCTCAGTATGCATAAAGTCAACAGTATGCCTAATGGCTATATCCTTAAAGTATGGCAACTTATACAATATGCACAACCATTTTACACCGCTTTCATTACATGGATCATATCTACTGCCAGCAATCCCATCATTTTCAATAAATGACATTCTTTTTTTTCCATTCTCAACAATGTAATCACCTGTTATTAGCAATGGCGCTTCACGATTCTCTTCTTGACCATTGAAACGTGTTTTTTGTCGACGATATGGATGATCCATTTTAAGGTAAGCACGATGTCCATAATAAATACACTTACGCAAACTTCTTGAGTGCCTCACAAAATCCTTAAAGTTGCAAGCAGGACATCCATGGTATCCATGAACAGAGAGACCAGACAATGTGCCATATGTAGGAAGATCATGAATCGTAAACAATAAGGAAGCTCTTAAAGTGAATTTGATTGAATGACCATCCCTTAAAGATTGAATTGCTTCAATGCCTTTCCACAATTCCATTAGCTCATCATATAATGGCTCTAGATAAGCATCTATTGTATCTGAAGTCACACTTTTCTTTCCTGGTATAATCAATGATAACATTAAGAAAAATGGTTTAGTTGCTAACCATGGAGGTAAGTTATAATTTATTAGAAACACTGGCCAAGTTGACCATTTAGTACTTTGATCTGAGAATGGGTTCACCCCATCTAGAGCCAAACCCAACCTTATATTACGAGGATCTTGAGAAAAATCAGGCCATCTGTTATCAAATTCCATCCACGTCTTAGAATCAGGCACATGTCATTGTTTTCCATTAGTGCTCTTATTTTTGGCATGCCACTGCATAAGTTTAGCAATGTCTCTGCACCTATACATTCAGAGTAATCGTGGGATTATCGGAAAGTGGCGAAGAACCTTTCTAGGAACCACATTTGATTTCAACCCTTGTCTATACCTCACTTCATGACATTTCCGACATTCACTCTCATTTGCAAGATTTTTGTGAAATAATACACAACCATTCACACATGTGTGGATTTTTTCATACCCCAAGCCGAGCTTACTGATTTTCTTTTTACATTGACTTTGTTTTGTTGGCAATGTGGAGTCAACTGGTAACAATGAACTTAATAATGCCAATAACTGATCTACACTCTCATTTGTCTAGCCATGTACCACTTGCAAGTTAAGAATTTGAAGGATTGTTGCCAAATGACTTAACTTGCAATTAGCATACATAGGCTTTAAAGCATCCTCCATTGACTTGGCCCAATCATCGTGACCCTCATTCAACATTCTATCAACTTCAAACCCTTTGTCAAACATTTCTGTCTGTTCATCTATGTTTGGTGCCACTTCATCTATGTCTGTTGCCTCTTCATCTCTCACAGTCTGCAATTCTATCATATCTTCATAATAATTGTAAGCCCAAGGGCTTACACCACTATGCCCATATCTTATCATATGTCGATAAATCATATTTCTTTTTTTCACCTTTCCACCAAGACAATTTTTACATGGACATGGATATTTGTCAATGTCCCTCTCATCAGTTACTCTCTCATCATATGCATGATATTGATTAGTAGTCAACCTTTGATGCTGATCCATCTGTAATATTGTGCATTCCAGTATTAATTTAGTTTTTGATTTAAAGAAAAAACATAAATCTAAAAATAGAGATGCCAAAACATTGTTGAAAGTAGTCAATTTTAGTAGAGACCATAACAGAAAGAAGAGGATATAATGAGTCATTGTTCTGAGATCTATCTTACATTCATTTGAAGTTTACCTACTGAGAATGGAATATGCCTATTTTTCCTATCAGCTTACTTTCAGCAATGAGGGTTTCAAATTACATCTGAATTCACTGCAGAGGGCTTTGCTGACTTCAAATTTGTTGCAGCAAACTCCGAATTCCTTGCCCGCCTTTTCAAAAGTCTCCAATTCCTATCCAAACAAGCTTTATCGCCCATGCAAGTGCTTCAATACCTTTCCATGAGAATAACAAACATCAACAACAATCCAATTTCATTTCCATGCCAACAAAGACATAGTCCAGAATCAACACAATCAGACAATAAGGGCATCAAAGAAATAGAGGAAAATGAGGTGGCATCTAACCATGCCTTGGTGGATTCTCAAAAACAAGAGCAAAAAGAAAAATTCACTAAGAAGAATACTGCTCCTTCAAATGGGAAAAGAGCTAAAGTCCCCCATAAGGGAACACCCATTCCATCAAAAACACCATCCAATGTTACATCAAGGACATCAAAAGTTTGGGTTTCATTAGTGATGAAGAGTTAGGAGGATTCAAAACACATCTCACAAAACCTTCAACTTGCCTTCCTTTGACACACTTAATTCAACTATATTTCTCTCAATATCAACAAAGATAAAATTCTTTCATTATTGCCCTTAAATACACATCATGGCTCTTGGTTCAAACACTCAAGACTCCAAAACAGATAACAAGGCCATATTCCTCTTGTAGTTACTTCATGACACCATGCAATGATAATTCAAATGGGATTTCATTCATACCTTCTCTGTCACAAATAGCTAACAATGGAAACATGAATGGAGAGCCTTATATGAATGAATGGAAACAATGGCTCGTTTTGGTATACTACCCCGATATGCCATAAATGATCTTCAGATGAGATGGTTTGAGCTACCAAACTGCTACATATTTCATAATGGTAATGTTGAGAAACAAGCTTCATATTTTAGTCTTTCCTTGTGTCGATAACTCATAGTTCATGTTGTCTTTGGCTTCCTTCCAGATGCATCTTTTCTTGCATTGTTTAATATTATATTTTATATACTTACATTTTCTCCCTTAGAACAAAAATTGGATAAGTTCCTATTGATATTTGCATGGTGATTTGTTCACAATTGAGGAGAATCATCTGCTGTTAGTTTTATTCTACATAGGCTGGTCAATCATTCTGAGGCCTACCTGAGATATCTCTTAGGAGTCTTATATGTCTTTGCTTTGGGTATTGTGTACCAAATATTAGCCAATGCATGGGAGGAGGGTGATGAAGTTGTCCTTTACACTTGTCAATTGGTTGACTTGGACCTGGAATTGGTTGGTGGACCCATCAAAGAAAAAAAATAAAAAATTTCCAGAATGAGTTGTATGTGAACCATTCAATATAACCTTTTATTTTGTGCTTCACTTATTAACCTATGCATTAAAAAAGGATAAGTCATAATGTATTATCTTTTTGACTTTGGTGATTAGATATGAGATGCGTTTCAATTTAAAGAGTGGGGAGGCCTCACAAAAGAAACTGTCAGAGTTTGTAGTAGATTTTCCAAGGATTAATGAAAAGTATATTGGCAGGTAAGAAAATTCTAAGAGATAATACATACACTCTTTCCCATAGCACTACAGCTATGTTTTTTCCTCCATTCTCTCCCTCATAAACAATGCTTGTGGATCATATAACCAAGGATACCATGTTGATTGGGAAATATCTAATTCTGCTTTATGATTAACATGGGTGCAAAAAGCAACATTATGTGTATGGTACTACACTAGATTCAATAGCTAAGGTCAAGGGACTCGTAAAGTTTGATCTTCAAGCAGAACCTGAGGTTGGGAAGTCACAGATTGAAGTTGGAGGCAATGTGCTAGGGGTTTTTGACTTTGGACCTGCAAGATTTGGTTCTGAGGCAATATTTGTACCTAGGGATTCTGGGTTAGACCTTGCAGAAGATGATGGTTACTTGATTTGTTTTGTTCATGATGAGAACACTGGGTATGGTTCTAGGCTTCTAGCTTACTTACATTCAGTTCTTTTGAGTCCTGACTTGTCATATATTTTTTCTTGAGAGATGATAAGAAGTAAATAATATTTATATCAGGGCTATTGCTTGTGAAATACATAATGAGTAGGTTGTCCAGTGTAGGCCACTATTTCCAGAGATCCAGTCTTTAACAAAATGGCTCAGATAATAAAAATACCATAGGCAATAATGAAACCAGGACCTAGATAAATCATAGTATTAATCGCTACATAAATGAAGATTATCATTCAGATATACAGTAAAAGAAAAAGCAATCTTGAAATAAACATTTATAAGTCTTCCATATGCGTATTATGAGATTGAAAATTGGAACTTCTAAGGTATATATTACCAAAATGAGCCATTGTAGTATACCTTCTCTGTCACAAATAACTAACAATGGAAACATGAATGGAAATATGAAAATTTATGAGATGACAAAAGTTTGTGAAGGTTGTTTGAATGGAGAGCCTTATTTATCAAATAGTATCTTAGAAGATACATCATATATCATTTTGGAAGCACTATTGAAAAGAATGTCAAAAGAGCAATTAATATCCCATTATTTGAGAGGAGCTGATAGACAGATGGGCATTGCCAACTAACGAAGGAAAGGGTTCAGGGGCAGACTTCAAGCAAAACAATAATGGTTCACCTCAAGCAACATGAAGACCCTAAAAGCATATCACCTTACAAGCAGGGCATATGAATTTTTGAAAATTACAATAGTCTATAAGCAAAGATTCAGATAGCATACATCAATATTCTCACGAGTTGGGTCATTTGTTAGAGTATGTGTTCCTAGAAATGAACACTCACCGTGAATCTGTTAAGAGGCAACATATCAAAGTTCACAGTCACCGTAATTCATGCCAAAAAAGTTACTGATTTTGGCTTCAGTACGAGGAAAAGTAATGTCCCTGTTCTTCAAAAATGCTAATAGGACCTAATTCAAGTGCATATTTAAGTAATTGAATTGTACTTTCTCTAAATGTTTTGGAACAACTTCCTATTGAAGAGCTATTTGACAAAATGTGGTTGAAAGGACAGTCAAGTAAATGCAAAGGAAATTTTTAGGCTTCACAAATTAGTCATAAATGCAAAAGATTAGTTATAAATGAGTAAGTTTATGACAGTCATTAATGGACTATGTGTGAAGGGACAGTCCTTTAAAATTGATATGAAGTGGAATGTGCATAGATTGAGGGGTGATTTACTATATTGTTATGAGAACATAGGAACCACCTTGCTCAAACATCAACAATAGTAACCCTACCTTTAAGACTACTTCTAACCTTTGAGTCACCTTAGACAACTTTCACAAAACAATTTCTAGACACTTTGATTCTATGATGGAAAACACATTGGAGACCTAATGCCCTTTTAAGACTCTATCCCACCTTGATAGCCACAAGTCATCATTTATAGATACATACAAAAGAAATCATCAAACAAGTGACAGTCTTAATAGTCATTAAGGAAGACAACCTATTGAAAGAGACAACATTTAAGAGGTTGAAAGCATAGGAGGCATATTTATAGATGGTATAAGCAAGAATAACAATTCACTATGCAATGAAGAAAAATATGGGGAGACTCTACACACAGGCAATCAAGCATAATGAGGCTAGTGATCAAGAGATAGATGATGACAGTCACATTGCAAAAGATTCAATAATAGTGATAAGAGATTGTAAAGTTTGGACAGTCAAGATGAATGCATGTGGAAAGAAACATTCAAAAATATCATTCTAATGCAAAAGTATAGTCCAAGAATGGCAAGGAAGGATGGGCATTGCCAACTAATGAAGGAAAGGGTTCAGGGGCAGACTTCAAGCAAAGCAATAATGGTTCACCTCAAGCAACATGAAGACCCTAAAAGTGTATCACCTTACAAGTAGGGCATATGAATTTTTGAAGATTACAATAGTCTATAAGCAAAGATTCAGATAGCATACATCAATATTCTCATGAGTTGGGTCATTTGTTAGAGTATGTGTTCCTAGAAATGAACACTCACCTTGAATCTGTTAAGAGGCAGCATATCAAAGTTCACAGTCACCTTAATTCATGCCAAAAAAGTTACTAATTTTGGCTTAAGTACGAGGAAAAGTAATGTCTCTGTTATTCAAAATTGCTAATAGGACCTAATGCAAGTGCATATGTAAGTAATTGAATTGTACTTTCTTTGAATGTTTTTGAACAACTTCCTATTGAAGAGCTATTTGAAAGAATGTGGTTGAAAGGACAGTCAACTAAATGCAAGGGAAACTTTTAGGCTTCACAAATTAGTCATAAATGCAAAAGATTAGTTATAAATGAGTAAGTTTATGACAGTCATTAATGGACTGTGTGTGAAGGGACAATCCTTTAAAATTGATATGAAGTGGAATGTGCATAGATTGAGGGGTAGTTTACTATACTGTTATGAGAACATAGGAACCACCTTGCTCAAACATCAACAATAGTAACCCTACCTTTAAGACTACTTCTAACCTTTGAGTCACCTTAGATAGCTTTCACAAAACAGTTTCTAGACACTTTGATTCTGTGATGGAAAACACCTTGGAGACCTAATTCCCTTTTAAGAATCTATCCCACCTTGATAGCCACAAGTCATCATTTATAGATACATACAAAATAAATCATCAAACAAGTGACAGTCTTAACAGTCATTAAGGAAGACAATCTATTGAAAGAGACAACATATAATAGGTTGAAAGCATAGGAGGCATATTTATAGATGGTATAAGCAAGAATAACAGTTCACTATGCAATGAAGACAAATCTGGGGAGACTCTACACACAGGCAATCAAGCATAATGAGGCTAGTGATCAAGAGATAGAGGATGACAGTCACATTGCAAAAGATTCAATAATAGTGATAAGAGATTGTAAAGTTTGGACAGTCAAGATGAATGCATGTGGAAAGAAACATTCAAAAATATCATTCTAATGCAAAAGTATAGTCCAAGAATGGCAAGGAAGGATGGGCATTGCCAACTAACGAAGGAAAGGGTTCAGGGGCAGACTTCAAGCAAAGCAATAATGGTTCACCTCAAGCAACATGAAGACCCTAAAAGCGTATCACCTTACAAGCAGGGCATATGAATTTTTGAAGATTACAATAGTCTATAAGCAAAGATTCAGATAGCATACATCAATATTCTCATGAGTTGGGTCATTTGTTAGAGTATGTGTTCCTAGAAATGAACACTCACCATGAATCTGTTAAGAGGCAGCATATCAAAGTTCACAGTCACCTTAATTCATGCCAAAAAAGTTACTGATTTTGGCTTCAGTACGAGGAAAAGTAATGTCCCTATTCTTCAAAAATGCTAATAGGACCTAATGCAAGTGCATATGTAAGTAATTGAATTGTACTTTCTTTGAATGTTTTGGAACAACTTCCTATTGAAGAGCTATTTGACAGAATGTGGTTGAAAGGACAGTCAACTAAATGCAAGGGAAACTTTTAGGCTTCACAAATTAGTCATAAATGCAAAAGATTAGTTATAAATGAGTAAGTTTATGATAGTCATTAATGGACTGTGTGTGAAGGGACAGTCCTTTAAAATTGATATGAAGTGGAATGTGCATAGATTGAGGGGTAGTTTACTATACTGTTATGAGAACATAGGAACCACCTTGCTCAAACATCAACAATAGTAACCCTACCTTTAAGACTACTTCTAACCTTTGAGTCACCTTAGATAGCTTTCACAAAAATAGTTTCTAGACACTTTGATTCTGTGATGGAAAACACCTTGGAGACCTAATGCCCTTTTAAGACTCTATCCCACCTTGATAGCCACAAGTCATCATTTATAGATACATACAAAAGAAATCATCAAACAAGTGACAGTCTTAACAGTCATTAAGGAAGACAACCTATTGAAAGAGACAACATATAAGAGGTTGAAAGCATAGGAGGCATATTTATAGATGGTATAAGCAAGAATAACAGTTCACTATGCAATGAAGACAAATCTGGGGAGACTCTACACACAGGCAATCAAGCATAATGAGGCTAGTGATCAAGAGATAGAGGATGACAGTCACATTGCAAAAGATTCAATAATAGTGATAAGAGATTGTAAAGTTTGGACAGTCAAGATGAATGCATGTGGAAAGAAACATTCAAAAATATCATTCTAATGCAAAAGTATAGTCCAAGAATGGCAAGGAAGGATGGGCATTGCCAACTAACGAAGGAAAGGGTTCAGGGTAGACTTCAAGCAAAGCAATAATGGTTCACCTCAAGCAACATGAAGACCCTAAAAGCGTATCACCTTACAAGCAGGGCATATGAATTTTTGAAGATTACAATAGTCTATAAGCAAAGATTCAGATAGCATACATCAATATTCTCATGAGTTGGGTCATTTGTTAGAGTATGTGTTCCTAGAAATGAACACTCACCTTGAATCTGTTAAGAGGCAGCATATCAAAGTTCACAGTCACCTTTCATGCCAAAAATTTTACTAATTTTGGCTTCAGTACGAGGCAAGGTAATGTCCCTATTCTTCAAAAATGCTAATAGGACCTAATGCAAGTGCATATGTAAGTAATTGAATTGTACTTTCTATGAATGTTTTGGAACAACTTCCTATTGAAGAGCTATTTGACAGAATGTGGTTGAAAGGACAGTCAACTAAATGCAAGGGAAACTTTTAGGCTTCACAAATTAGTCATAAATGCAAAAGATTAGATATAAATGAGTAAGTTTATGACAATCATTAATGGACTATGTGTGAAGGGACAGTCCTTTAAAATTGATATGAAGTGGAATGTGCATAGATTGAGGGGTAGTTTACTATACTATTATGAGAACATAGGAACCACCTTGCTCAATCATCAACAATAGTAACCCTACCTTTAAGACTACTTCTAACCTTTGAGTCACCTAAGATAGCTTTCACAAAATAGTTTCTAGACACTTTGATTCTGTGATGGAAAATACCTTGGAGACCTAATGCCCTTTTAATACTCTATCCCACCTGATAGCCACAAGTCATCATTGATAGATACATACAAGCTTCTACAGATATACCAAAACAATGCTTTGCTTACCATACATGAATAAGAGAAATAGAATCGCAATAGAAAAGGAATCCAAATCTATTTTCTCACTATAAAAATGATTCCCCAGTCTTACCTGTAAAGCTATGTGTTGTTGAGCCTGAGCTAAGAAATTCTCTTGGTCTAGTTTTGGTTGACCACTGCTATGAGAAGGAAATAAGATGGAATCAATTAGATTGTCAGAAGTACAGATTAAAATAAAATAATATAGATTCAATCATATTATAGCCTCATGCATATCTATACCTGGCTATAGCACGACAAACAATCAAAGTTTTATCTCCCAATTTAGGGAAGCACATGCAATGTCTGTCACAGCTGGATCCTAATATTTTTGATAAAAGTAATTATCATCTTGAATATGACAATAAATAATGATGCTTGTGTCAGAGTACTGAAAATGCCATTTCAAATAAAATTTGTTAAGAACTTACAAAAATATCAGCATAAAGGATCACCTGGTAGACGCAAACCCATAACCTTTTGAATTCCTGGTATCTCTATCTTTACATTCACCTATGCATTCACCTGTGTTGTATGTAAAATTTTAGATCTTTTTCATCTTGTCTACTATGATATCAAAAACAGACTTGAAAACAAATGTGAAAAATTTGAAGGTTCTTATTTAAATTCACCATTCTCATAACTGAATTTCTTGTGTATTCGCAGTCACACCACCATATAATGAAATAATTAGGAATGACTTAATAGTTGTCATTATTAGGTGGGAAATTAGTTTGAGAACACTAATTGTATCAATCTATTGAGATAAACAATGAAAATAGACTATTAATTTACAACAATTTGTTTTAGAACAAGTTTGTTTTGCATAAAGATCTGGGGTTTTTAGCAATATTACCTGTTTGCTTGCAGATGACCCACGGGTTGAAGAAAATAGAAACTAGGGCATAATATTTTCTGCATATCCTCATCATTAAAACACCAATACAATGGCCACTTCCCGCCACACCCATTGTAAGCTTTCCTGCCAAAAGAAGCTGCATCCCAAGTACAACGCCACAGCTATAGCAGCAGATGAGAGAGCCAGCTTAGAACCATCAAAAAGATGGGAAAAAACAACAGTTTTAAAGCAGCAGACGTGAGAGAGAGCCATCGAAAAGATGAGAAGAAACATCTGTTTTAATTTTAGGGAAAATTGGTTTACATAAGAAATGTGATAAAAATTATTAATCTTAGAATATTTCCAATGAAAATATTCTTGTAAATTAATCCTAGAAATTTTTTGGGAAAGTTGGAAAATCTTATAAGCACTACATTTATTCATAACAAACATAAGTCTAGAGGAAGATAAAATCTTGAATAGAAACCTAAAAATCAATATTGCATAGTATTGAACCTACTCCATTATTGAACTATATCGTAGTCTAGATGATCAACAAAGAGAGACCCACATGCTAGAAAAGGTATTGCAGGATAGAGGAGGGATGTCTCTTATTAAATGGCTTGTAAATGTGTGGCATACACCAAATCTATGTTGTAAATTATAGAAGAAAAACAAAATCTAGACATGTTCTAAAGTTTTAAAATAACATCTATTCCCTTTAAATTAATCCTTTAAAAGACATTAGCTAGTATCTTCACTTTTTGCTTTTAAGTGGGGGTGACTATAAAAAGACAATTACATCTTTATTAAAAAGGGACAACACATCATACTAATTTTTAAGACAATAATACTCTCTTCTCTAGCAATTCACCATGGGAATCACTGCCATGACAAATTCACCTCAAGGAAAATTCACCTCTAGCAATTCACCTCGACTGAAAATTCATCATCGCAGAGAAAATTTGATTTGAATTGTGGTGGTGAATTTTCCTTTGAGATGAATTTTCATGGTGGTGAATTTTCCCGCACCTATAAGTATACTTTTATGAAATAAAAGTAATTAAAAATATATTTTTTAATTCTACTCATAGAACTCATTGTTGTTGGCCTTAGATTTTCATGTATTGTGTGCGGCCCTTAACACCATTTTTAATTAATATAAAATTTATTAGACTATATAGACATAAGTCTAGTTGCATACATAGATTCTAAATTATGTATTCTAAAAGGAAATTGACATGAAGGCGAAAATTCTCATAATTAGAAATCATGCAATAGACATTATTAATAAAAAATAGTAATTATCATAATAGACATGTTCTAAAGTTTTAAAATAATATCTATTCCCTTTAAATTAATCCTTTAAAAGACATTAGCTAGTATCTTCACTTTTTGCTTTTAAGTGGGGGTGATTTGAAAGCCATGATGTTCACCAATTACTTCTCATTCATTTTGTGCAAAAGTTGATGTTGCAAAAAAACAAATAACAAAACCACATAAGAATGTCAAAAAGTGTTTAACCAAAATTGAAAAAATTGGATCTTGGTCTTCAAGGTTACAGTTGGTTACTACATAAAGTAGTAGTATTATTAAAGTTGTTGTCAATGTGTTTGGATACTACAGGCAATATAGTTTATGTTTTTTGAAATAAATTTAAAGTTTAATAGATTTTAAACTAATAAATCATGCACAGTAATTTGTGTTGCCAATACCTACAAATTACCTTTTCTTTTGATTCTCTTTTTTGAAGCCTTTGTCATCATTTGTGCAAATAATTTTTCCTATTTTTTTAGTCATTTGTGTAGATTTTTAAAGTTTAAAAGCTTAATAGTTGTTCTATTTTTTTGTTGTTTATATCTACCAATGATATATGAACATAGATATCTAAATAGTACAATCAAGAAAACATCAAATAGATCAATAGATATTGTTTTTGCATAATAAAGATGTTTCATATTCTGAATATAATCCATCTCAATCCACAAAGGCTAATTATACTAGAACTTTAAATAAGAGGTAGCAAGAAAGCTTGCAAATAATGAGTGTTCTTTCATAATGACATGAATTCCAAATAATTGGAGTTCCCTTACATAAGACGTTCAATTACTATAAAGGAAAAGTAAAGGTACATTCAAATTTGAAGCCATATCATAAGGATTTAGGTGCATTCAATTACAATCCTAGAAAAGAAAATCCACATTCAAATTTGAAGGAGTGTAATTGCAAATATTGCTATGACAATCTACAAATGAGTATCTAGTTTGTGAAAGGAAATTATCTCGAGAAAATCTGGAGTTGGGACTTAATGTCAAAATAAAGTATGACATAAATGAGGAACTCCAATGGCATTTAGTGCCAACAAAATGGTTGAGTTGTGAGAGTGTTTGGTCTTATTTTGTTGTTGCTTTTATGTATTTGCATACTTGTAGGAAAATTGTTAGAAAGAGAAAAGAAAGATGTTTTTTTGGTCATGTTTTAGAGTAAGTTGATATTAATGTTTCATGTGTAGTGTATGACTACTTTTCTGAAAGAAGGAATTTGGATTAATCATTGGAGACACTTTGTAACTAAGTATGCAATGAGGGTTTTTTGGTTGGAAGTGGGAAAAATGTAGTTGATAAAATCAAAGTAACTAACCTGTAGTTCTTTTTTGTATTAGTGTTCATTCAAGAGTTTGAATTTGATAATGCCAATAAGCGTTCTTCTTCTTGCTTTCGACAATCTACCTATGGACTTTGTTGCATGTGTGCATATCATTGAAATGTGAAAGCTAGTTTTATGCATAGGCTTGCAAGTTCACACACTCTAGAAATAGTTGTTAATGTGAGGTCATACTAATCTACATTGTTGATATTGATTGTTTCCTTTTCAAGTGTTTGGCTTTTTGATTTGTGTATTATTAAGGCCCATGCCATTTTGAGTGGGATTTGATGACAATGACCATGACTAAAAGGGGTAATAAGCACATTTTTTAGAATATTATTGTAATTTTATTCCACAAAAACAAAATATTTATTCCACAAAAACTATTAATTATTAATTTTATTTGTACTATTTTATTATTAATTATGGTAGGCTACGATCGAAAATAAGGTCTTGACGAAGGTTTTAGAGTATGTTTATTAAAATGAAAATTATGGCCAAGATTTTAATAATGAGCACATTTATTTAGTCATTTTTATTTGTCTAATATTAGTCATTTATTTAGTCATTTAGTTGTGATTTTACCCAATGACCAAATTAGTCACTTATAAATGACCAAATTAGTCATTTATTTGTCAAATTCTACTAGTGTTAGTCACGTGACTAAAAATTTTAGTCATGTCATTTATTTGCCAAATTCCACTAGTGCTAGGAGTTTGTATGGCTAGTCCATGGAATGGTTCTCTCGCCTACCTACATGCATCAAGACATTCGAAGAAATCATAGATGCATTCATCAAAAACTATGCATGCAATATCGCCATGGATGTTAATCTTGAAGAACTATCAGCTCTGAAACAAGGTAAGAATGAATCATTTGCTTCATTCCTACAACGATGGTGATCCAAGGCCAATCGGAGCAAATGGGCCATGCCCAAGGAACAACAAGTGTGTAATATCAAATCTAACCTTGACGGCCTCTTGGCATTCCATCTCAAGGTCCAAGGGATCACCACATATGACCAGTTGATTTCCAAGGCGCTCAGCATTGAACGAGCCCTTATGACACAACCTAGAGGATCAACTTCATATCTTGAGCAACAGAATAATCGCCCACCCACCAATTACAATCATAAACCTTGCACATGGGCAAGAAACAAAAATATTACGAATGATGGTGTCGTCGATGCCAAAGTTGTTATTAGTGCCCCTCAGCAAAACACACCTGCACCACAACAACAAAACCAAAACCATCATTGAAACAACCATCACGTGAACACAACACATCAAACGAACAATCAAGCGATCAATAACGTCAATGATCAAAGGGGACCACCCCAGCAAAACAAGATTTCCATCAAGCGAAAGTACACCACTCTTGGGGAACCACTTGAAGTCATCATGAAGACACTGATAAATGAAAACCTCACCAATATTCCCACCTATGAGAACTACCAAGAACCAAACGTTAAACCTCCTTGGTACAACGAAAATCAACTCTGCAACTTTCACAAAATCAAAGGGCACACCACTAAAAATTGTATGAGGTTAAAGAACATAGTCCAAGACCTCATCAATCAAAGAATCATAAATGTGGAACAACCAACAGGAAACCAAAACCTCAAAATATACACAAATTTGATGCCGAACCATAACAATAAAGGGAACAATAACACTGATAAGGGGAAAGGCACCTTCAAAAACATAAATCATGTTTATGAAACTATCATTGCCTCCCTAGATGAATACTGCAGAGTAATCACTATCAAAGGAGCTCAAGCCAATTGTGGAGTCACTACAAGAGGCAGAAAAGTTACTATCATAGGATCGTCTCAACCAAACAAAACTTTCATGTCCAATTCAAGATTTGTTCCCAATGGTTACAATATCCTTGATCAGCTAAAAGAATGCCAACACAAATATCCATCATGGAGTTATTAAAAATCTCATCCGCCCACAAGAAAATCCTTGAGGAAGCATTGAATTCATCCACCGTCCTCGCAGATCTTGATGCGGAAAAATTCCAAGCTATGGTCAGAAATATCATTACCCTAAATCTCCTTACGTTCTTCGACCAAGATTTTCTTGGTCAACCATCTCATAAATGTGCACTCCACTTGGAGGTCCTAGCGCAAAAAAGTAAAGTCAAGTGAGTCTTGGTGGATGTAGATGCAAACTTGAATATTTGTTACCTCAAGCTCACTAAGCAGTTAAAAATCTCAGAGGATTCCATCGACAAAGGAAAAGGTATTACAATAAGAGCATATGATTATCAGGAAAGAGTGTCCCAAGGCACAATCAAAATCCCTATTCAAGTAGGGCCAACTATCATGGAAACCACCTGTCAGGTCCTAGACCTCGACTTACCTTATAACATTCTCCTAGGACATCCATGGATCCATGCAATGCAAGCAGTAGCATCAACTTTCCATCAATGTATTAAATTCACATATGAAGGACAAGAGGTCACCATCTATGGAGATCCTAAACCTCTCCTACTACAAGAACCTTGAGGGAAAATACTACAAAATCCCTCAAGTACCTAAAAATGATGAAGGCCCATCAACACCGTACATTGATCCAACCAATCTCGCTTCCACTTCTGTGATAGAGACACCCACCACTCCCACCATTCCCACCATCTCTGATATCAAAGTCATCATCCAGGATAATGGTTCCAGAAACTATATGATTCCCAAAAATGCTTTTGTGGTAGGAGAATTACCACAATCTCCTAGATCACGAGGATGTCCGTAAGAAAATGAAGCCTCCACATCTCAAACATCCCTTGAAGAATATCCCAACTTCAGAAGTTGGGGAGATCTCGGCTGAGAAGTCATAGAGGAGGACCCATCTCATCGCCTATACCAAGATAATAGACCAACAACCAATCTACCAATGGATGACAAAAGCAAAGGTTTGCAAATGATGCTCGCAATGGGCTATGATAGAAACCAGAGACTTGGGAAAAATGACAACAGGCTTATAATACCTATCATTTCAGAGACGCGAATGAGAAATCTTGGCCTTGGGTGTACCCCTTCAAGTATAACCATACGTGATCGAAGTCCTCCAGTTAGAAAGGTCAATAATCCTCCTTAGCTATCCGCAACCGAACTTCGCTTACTCGTATCTACAGGTTGAGTCATAGAAAACTTCACATTTGACATAACTGGCATCTATAGTAGTAGTGATGACGAGGATCCCATAACCAACCTACCTAGGCTCTTCGAGGATACCACCCTTCTCATGATTAGTACCTTATCCTTTGAGTCATACCATGAAAATCATGAAATCCACCTGGTTTACCCCTAACTCATCGATTATGACCAATGAGGACCACTAGTTCTTGACACATTCGAAAATGATGGGGTGCTCTCAGAATTCATGGGACTACGAGATAACATTCCATGTGGGGATCACAAAGTAGGATTCTTCATTGAGCTAGATACACAGGCCTATTATGGGGAAACGATTAAATCCATCAGTCACAAAAGTGAGAAATTAAGAATAATATCTAAGTCCTTGAGTGAAAACCACACTGTGGCACTCTCCAACATGAAAAAATTAAAAAGAAAGGACACATCAAATGGTTAAAACCTCTCTGAGGTGCCTGAGGATGGGGGATTCAATCTTCCTTTCAGAGCTCTCCATCAGGAAAAATCAGTGGTCCTAGTAGAAAAGTACAATCTAGTCAATCTAGGAATAGAGGGGACCCCGCACATCACATCCTATGTGGAGTCATTACTGTCAGAAGAACAAGAAATCTTAGCAACCTTCTTGAGAGAGAGACAAGTTAACTTTACATGGAGCTATGCAGACATGCCAGGGCTCGATCCGAAAATTGTAGTTCATCACCTAGTAGTATACTCTAAAGCAAAGCCCATTAGAAAAAAGCTCAGGAAGATACACCCTCAGATCGCCCTGCTAGTTAAAATGGAACTAAAGAAGCTATTGGATGCAAGATTCATTTGACCAATAGACTATCTAGAATGGGTGTCAAACCTGGTTCTCGTCTCAAAACCCGATGGGGGCATCAAAATCTGCACAGATTTCAGGGACTTAAACAAAGCATGTCCAAAAGATGATTTCCCATTGCCCAACATTGACATGATCGTAGACATGACAATGGGACACAAAATGATTTCCTTGATGGATGGTTTCTCAGGATATAACCAGATAATGATTGCTGAAAGAAGACCAATACAAAACGACCTTCACTTTTCCATGGGGGACTTACTACTGGAATATGATGCCATTTGGCTTGAAGAATGCAGGAGCAACATACCAAAGAGCCATGACATTAATCTTCCATGACATGATCCATAAAACTGTCAAAGATTATGTCGATGACATACTAGCCAAATCCAAAAAGAGGAAGGATCACATATCAACCTTAAGTGCCATTTTTGACAGGCTGGAGGAATACAAGGTCCGATTAAATCCAAAGAAGTGTGTCTTTGGCGTACAATCAGGAAAGTTGCTAGGATACATAGTATCAATGAGAGGTATTGAGGTAGATATTGCTAAGGTAAAAACAATCTTTGAGATGGAGGCACCCAAAACATTGAAACAATTAAGAGGTCTCCAAGGTAGGCTGTAGTCCATCCGAAGGTTCATAACACAGCTGGCAGATAAACAAAATCCATACTCTCACCTACTTCACAAGGGAGTAGCGTAAAAGTGGGATAACAAGTGTGAAGAAGCCTTCAATAAGATCAAAGAATATCTACTTACACCACCAGTCCTAATGCCACCAATCCCAAGAAATCCATTAATTCTCTGTGTCAGCAACAACAACAGCCCTTGGAGCTCTCCTAGCTCAGCACGATGAAAACGGGACAGAAAGGGCCATATATTATATTAGCAGAACAATGGTTGGGAATGAGTTAAATTATTCATTCATTGAGAAAGCATGTCTAGCAGTAGTGTTTGCTTCATGTAAATTTAGAAATTACATGTTGGTCCACAAAATCAAACTCATCGCCAAAATTGATCCCCTCAAGTACTTACTATCAAAGGCAATGCTCACTGGAAGAATGACTAAATGGGTCATGATACTATCAGAGTATGCCATTGAATATGTGGAGTGAAAAGCAATTAAAGGCCAAGTCATCGCAGATCAACTTGCCAAAGCACCTATGTATTCAGAGAATCCTCTCATCTCAGAATTTCCACACGAATCCATCTTCAATCGCAACATAGCTGACCATTGGAAACTTTACTTTGATGGCTCATATACACAACATGGATCAGGAGCTGGTGTCTTCTTTATCACCCCACAAGGGGACTGCATACCTAGATCATATAAATTGGTGTTTCCTTGCACCAACAACATTGCAGATTACAAGGCTTTAACCATAGGTCTCAGAATAGCAGTGCAGTGGCACATCATGGCCCTTAGGGTATATGGAGACTCCCAGTTGATAATAAACCAAGTGAACGGTGAATACCAAACTAAGGATGATAAGCTCACTCCATACAAGAAACTAGTGGAGACTCTCAAGGAATCCTTTATCAAGATCACATTTGAGCAGATACCCAGAGCCAACAATAGAGCAATAGATGCCATGGAAATGATTGGATCCTTATTGAACATCCCTCACAATGTCCCAAAATATGAATTCTTGGTAGAGCAGCTTCTCGTGCCTGCATTCGAGGTACCAGAATTAGAATTTGTGTGTGAAATCGTTGGTCCCAATGATCCTTGGCACCACGACATTTATACCTACCTACGAATAGGTGTCATACCTGCTAACTTACCTTCAACCTTAAAATGAACCTTTGTCAAAAAGGCATCCTGATTCGTCATCTTAGAAGATACCCTGTATCGTAGGAGCATAAAAGGAACCTTATTATGCTATTTAAACACTGAGGAGGCATTGACCACTTTAACTGAGGTGCATAACGACATCTGTGGTTCACACTCGAGTGGAATGACCCTAGCCAAGAAATTGCTAAGGATGGGGTATTATTGGCCTACAATGGAAAGAGAGGCACATGACTATGTCAAAAGGTTCCTACAATGTCAACAACATGGAGACCTCATTCATGCTCTAGCTCAAGAACTTCATCCCATCATCACACCATGGCCCTTTTCACAGTGGGGACTCGATCTCATTGGAAAAATGACTCCCACTTCATCTAATGGCCACAAGTTCATCATAACTACCACTAAGTACTTTACCAAGTGGGTGGAAGCCATACCCATGACATATATAACCGGGAAGCAGATATCAAAGTTCATCTTGAACTATCTCATTTTTTGCTATGGTGTCCCACAAGCCATTATCTCAGATAATGGGACACCATTTAAGAATCAAGATGTCCACAATTTGTGTGAAAAATTCAAAATTCAACATCGCTTCTCCACCCCATACTATCCCCAAGGCAAAGGCCAAGCAAAAGCCACAAATAAACCATTTTAAAGATCCTCAAGAAAATAGTCAATGACGCATGTCATGATTGGCATCTGCAGCTCAATCTCTCCCTCTGGGCCTATCGAACTAGCATCTGCACACCCATCAGCGCCACCCCCTTCTCCTTGGTCTACGGATCAGAAGCAATACTCCCCATTGAGATCGAACTCCTGTCACTAAGAATATCACTACAAAACCTCATCACAGATGAGGAGTACTGAGTATCAAGAGTGAATGAGCTGGAGCTACTAGATGAGTGATGAATAAAAGCTTTAAATCATTTACAAGTCTATCATAACAGACTCAAGAAGAGCTATAACAAGAAAATCAGAAGCAGGACTTTCCAAGTCGGAGAATTGGTACTAAAGGAGAATCAGAAGAATGTCCCAAATCCAAACAACAAAGGAAAATTTGAACCCAACTGGTTGGGACCATTTTTTTTTATCACAACAAGCTATAAGTCAGGGGCATATTAGTTATCAACACCTGAAGGGGAACTCTGCAAGAGCCCATGAATAACTCTCATCTCAAAATGTTTTATGCCTAATCTTTCAAGGTATAGAACCCAAAAAAACAAAAAAATCAAAAATTTTCTCAAGAAACGATACCTTGTGAAAACCTAGCAAACAGTGTCTTGGTGACAACAAAAAAAATCAAAAAGCAAAAAATCCAAAAAATCAGAAAAAGGATAAAAAAATAGTAAAGAGAAATTTTTCCTCTAGTGAAAACTACACTTTGGCACTTTGGACAAGTACCTTGGTGAAAACATGGAAAATAGGTGCCTTGTGTAAATAAGCACTTTCCATCTACTAGGATCTTTACGGACTTGTTCTGCATCATCCATCCATTACGTTTCCATCATCCATCGCATTTTGAATCTCCATCCATCACTCATCCACCCACATCCGCATCATAGCTTGGTCTTGTGTTCGTATCATGATCCCTCCTAGTACTACTTGGCCCATCCTCAAGGTCAGTTTGTCTTTCCTTTATCAGAGTAGTCTATTAATTACATCACGCTTAGGCATGTTATCATCAAATTGGATTAGTGTATGTCTTGAAGTCCTAAAAATCGAAAACCCAAAACATCAGAAAATCAGAAAACCCAAAAACATCAGAAAATAAAAAAATCCAAAAACATTGAAAAATCACAAAATCCAAAAAACATTCAAAACATATCAAAATCCCAAAATAGGTCAAAAAGTTAGTCAAAAAAATTCAAAAGTAGAGTCATCTTGTCGAACTACAGGTCTCTGAGCCTTGAACGTAGGCAAGGTTGATCTCTGATCATCCCCCGAGACACTTAGGTAAGTCCTTTAGGAGTCTGTCATAATAAACTGACATTTCATCAGGTATATCTTCATCTGTAAATCGGTCAAGTCATCAGTCGAACTACATGGTCTCTGCGTGTATAATGTAGGCAAGGCTAATCTGTTGATCAGCCCTCGAGGCCCCTAGGATAGGTCCTTAGGTTAGTCTCTTGGTCAAAATCTCAGAAAACCCCAAAACATTGGAAAATCAGAAATCAAAACATTTGAAAATCTCAAAAATACCAAAAATAGCCTAAAATATTTCAAAATGTCAAAAACATCCAAATATTTGAAAAAATCCATCCGTCTCATCTCGCTTGCACCCGTAATAAACACCACTCATAATAAATGATTGTCATCCCAACCTTTGGTGAAACAATCAGAAACAAGTCTAGCAAGTGAAAAGTGAAAACTCAAAATGTCAAGTCTTAGGTTTAAGTCAGTACGCAAACAAGTTGGTCAATTCTTTGTGTCGATAGCCTCTCATCCAATTAGTCCCATTTCAATCATCTGAGAACATCATGTCCTAGGATGTATCCTTCCTACAATAGGCATTATCTTTTGGCAATAATTTTTGGTTCTTATCCTTAAAACACATTCCCTTTTGGTTAGTCGTATTGAAGAACATTAGCTTGTTTGTTTACTTTATCTTTTGACTTATCTCTTTGTGCTCATTCTAATAACCTCTCGATGATGTCCAAACAAATGGATTTAGAGAGATAGGAATGGGGCAATGATCATTATCTTTTGTCCGCTATGCTTGTTGGATGTTCTTGTAAAATAACTTGACGAAAACTTGCTTTGTTAGGTATGTATGGAGGGTGTTTTAGGCAGCTTGTTGACTATTACATTGATAGGATATACCTTTCCATGTTTTGGTCCAAGATGTTTGAAACTTCTAAAGTACATCCTAGCAAGGTTTCCGTATGTCAAGTGTGAACAAGAATACTCCTATCTATTTTTTGAGTCAAAGTCCATCACACTAAGTACAACGCCATCCTAGTTCTTTATACCTTGATGCATCGTGCTTATGCATGTTATCAAACATAAGGTAAGTGGCCCTTTTAAAATCCAAATTCTTGATAAGCAAATCATCCATTTCTCATCATCATCACTCATAAAGTTGGCTTGTTGGATCCTCTTGTCATCATCTCATTTCTCATTTCTTCTTCTCCGCACTAACATCACGTCATGAATAGTTAATCATCATCACCAGTGCATCCATCCTGCATCCACAAACCATCAACATTTTTCACATCATATCACATGCATGTTCATCATCATAATATAGATATGTTAGTCTAAGCATCTCATAAAATCATACATTTCCATAAAACATTCATTGCATAATCATATAGGAATTATCGCATCATCCATCATCACATCATATCACTGGTACATTTTGACCAATTTTTTGACGATGGCCTATCGGAATTTCGACGGCTGTTCATCGCTATAATTTCATTGGAATTTCAACGGCATTTGAAACGTTGAAATTCTGACCCGGCATGGCCGTCGTCAAAAAATTGGTCAAAATGTACCAGTGTATCATCATTTAAGTTGTTTAGGATAATACAGATTGGTTATTCTAATCATCTTGAAAACATCTCAATTGCATCATCATAACCTTCCATCTTGAACCTCTTTATCGCAAGATCGACCCTCAAATCAAATCTTTTCGCTCGATCTCTCGAGGGGGCAATGTACTAGTGTACTTCTTTTTGCTGGGGCATCCAAAAAAATTAGATTTTTTTTGAATTTTGAATGTGACAAGTTTATTCTTTGAACCAAAACATCAAGTACATTGCTTCAAAGAGGGGCAAAACGTAGACATACGAAATTAGCATAATTCACATTCATCCAGTCATTTAATAAATCAAGTTCATTCATCAAATAAATCAAGTCTATTTAATTCAATCTCTAAGGATCGTCCATTTAAATTGAATAAATTAACTTTATTTAATTTAAGCCTATAATTACCTCATTTGATTAAATAAATCAATTTTTAATCAAATCCTAACATTCCATCTTTTATAAATCATCTCCTAAGTTCATCTCCTTCAAATTAAATAAACTTTTATCTTACATCATCCTTTTAATTAAATAAATCAAACTTTATTTAATTAAATCTCAAATTCATATTCCTCCTTTTTGATTTAAATAAATCCAAGTATCTAAATCAAATGGGTCAAAACACCTAATCATCATCTTAAATTAATCAAACCATGATTAATCTAATCTAATCACCCATCACATCCTCTAGCTTTTCTCACTTGCACAAATAAATCAATTAATTCATTTATAAATTCCTCATTTTCCCTCAACAAGGCATCTTTGGAGAATATTCCTCAAGTTTGAATTTGAAAACAAGTTGACTTGTCCCTTCCAACATGGCAATAACTCCCCTTTTACATGTCCCCCACTTGGCATTTAATCTCTTTTTCTCCCTCCAACAAGCCAAATTTGAATTTGAAAAGGCCAACTAATCTCATTTATTGGCACATTGACCAAAACTTGCACATCCTCCATCCACTCACAAGGTGACAAGTGGCTCCTTCTTATTGGCTGAATCTTTGTCCCACATTGCTCTCTTTTGGGCATTCTTTCAACTTGAGATTCTATAAATAGAAGGCTCATTATTCATCTTAGCATCCACAATCTTCATGCAAGGTTACTCTTTTCAATTGAGAGCTAATTTTGTCAATTTCACTCCATCTTCAAAGCATTTTATCATTGAGCTTGTCAAGGATTGGGAAAGGGCCACTTTGCACAAGTGACACCAATCCACTATGGAATAGGTACATGTCATGCTTTTATATGTCTTTTGATCATCCTTGTTATTTGTTGCATTTTGGAGCATAATATGTTATTAAATAGGAGTATTCATAGATTTTCATGTGTATGAACTAACCCCACTAATGAGTGTTGGAATAGATTGATCATTTGCAGATTTAGGGGTGCTCACATACAAAAAATAAATATGAAGTCATTATCTTCAAGGTCTAAGTGGCTCTTATTATTAGTAGGGGTTTGCTTATGCAAAGGTTGAACATTCTTTCCTTCACTATAAATAATGACATTTATCTTCTTATTTAAAGGGGCTTCTTTTCTTTGGATTTTGAAGAGGAGATCCAAGAAAACCTTATCCTTTTTCTAGAGAAATGTGTAGCATAAAATGTATCCTTCAAGTTGGAGTTGGTAGCAATAATTTATTTCTCCTAGTGTAGCTTTTTTCCAATTTGGGTGACTTTAGGAACTTTAGTACTGAATTTTTAAAAGAAAAAATCTATCCTTTAGGATGGTTAGCATGATGAATAAGGGAGTTGTGTGGAGTTTATCAACCTTCAGTAATTTATTTATTGGTTGCTTCAGATTCTACAATTTGGGATCTTTTCCTTGTTGGATAGATATGCAAAGACATTTGGAAAAGATTGGAACAGTTATGAAGTGTTTAATGGCAATTTATATGTGATAATGGGGGGCCACTAAGGTCATTATACCTACAGATTTGACTGTTGTTAATCATTTTTAGGCTAGAGTAACCTTAGTTGACCATGTTGGGATGTTGGTTGGAATTTATAAGGGTGTTGTGTTGAGTTTATCAACCTTTCTAGCATTTGGGAGTGTTGTGAAACAAAATTGGAGGCTAGTTGGGCGCTTTAACTATGTTGATCTATTTTAAACAATAGTTTTCTACCATTTTTAGACATGTTCAAAATTAATGTGACCTGCACTATTCCTTTTAGAGCAGCTGGGTGTGTTGGAAGGTGGCTTTGTTAGCGTTGGGTATGCCTTAAGATGTATAACATACAAGGAACTTGCATTTTTCTATTGATTTGTGGCTATACAATAGTGCTGAGTTAATACTAGGTTGATGGTGACCTTTGTGGAAGCCTAGGTGCGATTGGTGAGCTATCTTATCATAAACGAGAAACAAAAATTGCTGAATACTTAAAGATTGTGTATAAGAGATGGATATAATATGTTTACTATTATTTTACAGAATAATGTATATTGCTTTAATAAACCATTCAACATTTTAATTGAAACTCATTGTAATTAAGAAATGGTTAACACTCAATGCCAGTTAGTTACTACAATTAAAGCTCATCTTGGTCAGTTAGTTGCATGGAAAAAGCTACCTCAACAACGTTTTCATTTCATGTCATATTAGGACCATAAAGCAAATAGTCTTATGGCACTGTTAATAGCTAGTGAAATTATATGGTATAGAATCAAAGGTTTATTTTATATTAAAAAACTAGAATAAAATTAATTATCAAATACAGGTTAGAAATTAGGAAAATACAGGTTAGAAATTAGGAAAAGCAAAGTAAACTAATATTTGAGACGAAAATCGAAGCAACTGCTTCTCCACAACAGCTTGGATGGCTTAGAAATGGATGTTTACAATGTGAAACGCGTTTCGTCCATCCTATTGCAAAAAAACATTAGGCCATCACATTTCTGGTAATAGAGCTAGTAGGCGCATTGTGAGTGAATTCTACAGGTGTTTCTAATCCATCTTGGCGAGTGATAGTTGGGTGTTAGGAGTCCAGTGTTGGGAAATTTATTAATGTTTTGTGGCTTGTAGCAGCACATATTGACTCATTATCATACCTGTATTAGATGGTGATCATTCTTGTTTAAGGTATTTTGTGTTGGATTTCTCATGTATAGCACTCTAATGTAATGAAGTATTATTTTTTTGTGTGTTATCTTCCAAAAAAACTTTTAACAGTAGTCAAATGCATATTAAAAATCAATACTAGACTTGTGACAGTAGTAAACCGTCAAATGTAAGTTCATGTTATTGATCTCATTGACCAAATTTTCAAAACAAAAAGTAGGGGTGTTTATTACATATATACCCAACTTATTATTTATTATTTATGAAAGTTAAAAAATCAACACCTCGCGTCAAATTGGATGAACCCAACTTAAATCCCAACCATAAAACCTACAGTAAAGAAAAAATGCCCCACTTCAAGCTGGAAAATTCAACTTAAATCCTGAAAGAAGGCATGTGACCAGGCCTATCTTCAATATAGACAACTGACTAACAAACCAGTTCCAACCACCCAGAAAACACTTCTTAAATCTCCATACCAAAAAGAGGGAAATAAACTTATACCGTTTTACATACGCACACTAAGAAAAACTAAAAAAAAAGACATGTCCAATGCCATATCAAACACCCATCACAAGTTAAATAAATAGAGGGACTCCAAACTTAACCAATTATAGTGAAGCTTGCAAAGCAAAAAGCAGGGTGATAGCTTTAAAAGACACACGAAAGAAAAAGATAGAGAAAAGATGCATGAGACTCACTATACAGTGCAGAGGTGCAATGGGAGAATAAGATTCCTAATTGTAGTTATGTGCTTTCTATGACCTTGCTATATTCTGTGACCCTATTTTAAAATTACACAATCTATAATTAATAAAAACACCAAGTCATTAAACAAGAAATGTTGTAAATGGATGGTAAAATTATACCTAAATGACATTTTCCACTTCTGGATTTCTTTTTCTTTATTTAAGGGAAAGGATATGATAGGAAAGATTTTAATGTTTGTGAAATTAAAATTGTTTATGGGATTTTAGATAAATAAAATTAAAATTTTAAAATTTTATACTTGAAATCATTATATAATCAGAACCTGTCTTAGTTTGAATCTTTATATGAATTGTGTAGAATTATAGATATTATAAATATTCACATATTATTTTTTATTTCTCACATTCATATCCATATTTCATATGGTGGTTCCAACATTCATTGCCAAGCTTTCCTCCTCGATACTAGATGTATTATTTCACAAAATAGATAAAGTAGAAAAGAAAGTGGATGCAAAGCCAAATGGAAAAGAAAGTGGTGCTATAGACTTCCTTTTGGAGGATAAGTTGTTAATGGTGTTATTTCCACACATTCTCATAGATTATTCTATAGAGTGGTTCTTTTTTCTTCCTCAATATTTAGCTGATAGGCTACACATAGTGTGAGATTTGAGCTTGAAACAAGTCTCACGCCTGTAAACCATTTTTGAGTCATCAAAAACATCAGAAAATAAGTTTCAACTACTATTTAATGGTAAAAGACTCCAAAATATCAGGTAAAAGCCTCCAAAATATCACTTATGACATAAAATCCAAATAAATATATTGATTTGACAACTGGATGGGAACATTCTATTTTCATTTGGAGTATTTTTTGTCAATTTGATGGAAACTTTCGTTTTTCATTTGCATTGCTTTATGTTTTAAATCTGTATGCAAATATTTCATAATCAGATAATACTTAATTTTTTATGGAAAAAATCTAGATTTGTCTAAGTTTATTTCATTCCATTATTTAGCAGTTATTATTGATTGTTTAATCCACCCTCATGCAACTAGAATTTGCATGCAAAAACATGTACTTTCTAACATATCAACATACATATGGTTTTCTAGTGACGTAATCCTTGAACCTCCTTTAGGCGCAATTGCTAGTTAATAATTTTTTTTGATGATTTGGTAGAAATGTTCCTAAAACAATTTGAAGTTAACATGAGCCTTAGATTTATAGTTGTCAATTTATTTGAATGTGCCAAAGGATAAAATAAACACATCAATGATTATATCATATCATTCAAATATTTATGCTCCAAAATGATAACCCCCCTCACATGATTTTGAGCTAAAAACATTTTTATTGAGGGTCTACTTGAACCAATCCAAGATAATGTGTATTTGAATATCCTGGCTTCTTTTATGGATTGATGTGTTCATGTTAAAGCTATATAGTCCATATTGTTAGCATAAAATACCTTCAAATATGGGTCTTTAAGCCAAAATGCTTCCTACACTTCCAAATATCTAAAGTCAAACAACTTTTCCATGCATAATGATGTGAATAAAAATGTTCATCATGTTGCTAACACTTCCATGATCCTTCATTTAAGTTAGTATTTTTTTAGAAATTTCACTAAACTTAAAAAAATATATGGACCTTGTGCTTCAAACATTGTTGAGTGCTAATTTACTCCCTTCAATCCACCCACTTCCTAAATTATATAATTATCAAATATTTTGCAACCATTAGGATGTATTAAATGTCATTAGACCCAAAGTTGCATGGGTCTTAAATGCAAGGACAAGTTCTCATTGAGAAAAATGCAATTAAATTTGGAGTTGTTAATGATAATGGAAATCCATCTATTGGACCCCAAATAGTCATCTAGAAATTTACACAATCTATTTCCTCATTGTACAAATAATGTAGAGCCACGTGATAATGATAATAACATAGAGAACGATGGCATGGTCATGATTTTACGGGAAACATTGAATCTAATGATACATCTTCTTTGTCCTATCCTCCTAGAACCCCCTAATTATATTTTACAATTAAGAAACCCTTCAAAGAATCATTATGGACCATTATACATTTGAATTGTATACATGATATACAATCTATCAACTATACAAATTGTAGAAATCCAAACAAAATAATTATGCATATTATGCTTATTATGCATAAATTAAATGACAAACAATAAGGGAGGAAGAGGAGAATCTTGAATATCATACTTATTCTAAAAACCCTCCAAAGAGACAAAATATAGACTCATCAATAGTGGAAAATACGTACTACCATTATTGTGTAACAAATGGCATGTGTATAATGAAATTATAATTGAAATGGATCTACAATATGCTTGATTTCTCCATTAATCCAGGGCCTTGACTTTGAATTCAATATTCCCTAAGTTACTCCACTAGTTGCATATTTGTCTTCTACGATCCTTTCCTTTTATCTCTCATGTCAAAAATACAACAAAAAATCATTATCTTATGTTATATAAGAAGAATATGCATCACACAATTACATTCTCTCCTATTAATTTAGGTAGATACAACATACAATTGTACTCCCAATTCCCCTTAAGCAACCAATGCAATCACACATTTAAAGAATCCTATACATAATAGAATTATCATAGGCCCGAGAAGAATATGTAATAACTACTCCTTGATTACCACTGATTTTCAATACACAACAAGTGCTAGCTTAATTTACCAATCACCTTCCATACAATTTATAAGTGTCTACATAATTTTTCCAATCATAGTTGTAGCAACGACTCTACTCTACCATTCATGTACTTACACTAGAATGTGGTAAGCTCCCAAGTTCAAGGTCATCTTTAGACCAAAATCTATACCTTGAAGGTTCATTCATAATGTTCTTTACTATGTATCTCTTTTATGAATCAAAGGTTTTGTAGTTCATACTCCAATGATAGAGATAATTCATCCTCTCTTATTATATGATATCTCTAGTGTCACTTTTGAGCCACAACTATTCATTGAGCTTATGCTTTCAATTTGATCCAATAAATATAAAATAAAATAAAACATATCCAATCAAGTGGTGGTTCCATGCCAATATCTGTATCCAAACAAACACCAAACCACATGAGGACTATATCATTCAAACATCACATGTTCTCATATTGATGGCTCAAGAATACATAATCTATACACATGGATAGCCCCCACTTGTGTTTCACACATACAAGTGGTTATATCTTATACAACTCACATGAACACGTGAGGGGTTATCTCAAGCATACGCCACTTATACACAAGGTGACTAGCTCACACCCACATCATGTTACACACAGTGAGTATATTAGACATACATAAAACATACAACATGAATAATTCACACTTACATCACATATATATAATGAAATAAGTAATGCATGCATCACATGTACATTGTGTGACTTCCTTAAGTAGCCAACACATATGCACATAATATGAATAACTTAACAACCTCATGAGGACACATAAAAAATCACCCGTAAAAAAGGAAGTGGTTGTGACCTTATTGCAAGAATCTTATTTTTTAACAATTTATTAACACATAAGCCCTTTACATCCCAACCAAAGAGGAATATCAATAACACTACACCAAAAGTCCTATCCTTTTTTCCCAATCCACTACCATCTATCATAATAAGCAAGCATTCCATACTACTTTTTGTCATCACAAGAAAGGGCATAAGTATAACAATATGCATAATACCTAAAGCCAACTTTTACATAGGTAGACACTGATTGACTCATACATGCAAAGTGACTAACTAACTATAGGAAATGGATGTGACACTAGTGTAGGTATCTTCCCACTATCCAACTCACTAACACATACCTTTTGAGTGCACCTTATCCAAAAAAGGAATGTCGATGCATCTTAGAGTATGTCATCGGTCCCATATTTTTTCTCAATTATCTACACAAGTTGAAAATTTTCCTTAATATGTCTCATACTACTTGTGATCATCACTAAATAAGGTATAAATGTAACAATATGTATATCACATAATACCATTAATAGTAATTCTATAGCTTGCTTAACCTTTTGAATTGGTGGGTCCTAACATAGATCACCTCCATGGCACTAGAAAATTTCATTCCAACCTAGTATAAGGTAGCTCTTGGCATCTATCACCTACATGGTAGTGTTGAAATTTGGCTAAGCCCTATTATACTATGGGTAGCTCCTAATACCTCTTACCTCTACGCTAATTGCTAAAAGTGGCTATACCCTAAGATATTATCGTTAGCTCTTAACATCTATCACTTGCACAAAATTAGTGATAACTAGCTAAACTAAATTTGCATCAATTTCCCCTATCATATTTTGCCTCTATGATACTAGCGACAACCAAATAATCCTCAAGATACATGGTAGATAGTACTTGAAATCTATCACTTTTATGATATTGGCGATAGGAATTTATTCACACCTATAACAAACTTGTCTTTGACATGTGGGGTCATCTTATAGCTAAGTACATGTAATCCATGGATGACAAGGGTTCTCAATATACTAGTCAAGTTGATGTAGATGTATTCTACAATCTAGCAATCCTTGGACCTATACTTTGGCTCCTATAGGTCTTGAGGTCAAAGTATGACACACAAGTAACAAAATGAACCCACATGAATAGGTATCTACTCAACACATATTAAAAAAGACTTATAAATTAATCAATTCCGTTGACTTCATTCAATTGTTATTAGAGAATATATTACTTATTAGAATAAAATAACTTTTAAAGTGATATTAAAAACCGTCTAGTCTCTAAGTATATGTCATTTTATATATTACCAATCATAAGGCTTATCATACATTTATCCACCCAAACATATATATGATGTAAGAATAACCAATTATATTTAATAATAGTTATTGTTGATTGTCTACAGTTGGAAAAGGGAATCATAAGGAATTATGTTCCAAAAATAGATCATTCATACTTAACAAGATTTTTTCACACTATGAAATCATTATGGATTAACTCAACATCATCATTAAATGCATGTTAGTAGGTTTCTCTAACTCATTCATAGCCATGGCAAGCTCAAATTTATCATGCCCTTCTTTCTTGGATAGATATACCCCACCCAATCTTGAGGCTAATCTATAATATCCTATAACTGTAAATAACCCCATTTTCCCAACATCGAAAAAGAACGAAAACATCATTTAAACAACATTTTAGGCAACAGAATAACCTAATGTTAGGATTTCCTAAATCCAACCCAAGCAATAACATAGTGCATGAAATCATTTAAATTATTAACATTATTTGCACGCACTTCAAAGTAATCAAATCACATTGTCGACATTAAGGAATTTAATCCGATAATTTAATTCTATTTGCTCAATCATAGATAAGGATTAAAATAATCTTTATAAATAAAGTCATTTGCTTACAACAACTACTTTTAAATAAATCATTTGATTATTAAAAATCAACTTTTTTTTTAAATACTACATTTGATTATTTAAAGTCCTTTTTTTTGCCTCTATAACTTGACAATAAACATCTTAAAATAATCTATATTTAAATTTAATCATATATTAAATATACATATAAAATGGCTATACCTAATGTATACTACATATATATATGTTAAATATATTAATATTTTAATCAACCAATTTAAAACTCCATATTTACAAATCTATTTTTTAAATGTAAAATGCAGTATAATATATAAACGCTATGGCTACATACAAGCAACCACAAATACAATAAGAAAGATGATAATTGATATATTATATAATATATATAGACATATAATACTAATATATATAATGATGCATGCAAATAAACGAAAAAATAAATAGGGACCCATGTCGCTGCCAAGAACCCCAACAGGGACGCACCAAGGGACTCCTCGCTTAATGAACCCTCCCATGGGGAGTCATCACTTATGGGCAAGTAAGGTCGGGCGCCGCTTCCATACAATTAGCCCCATTAAGCGGTTGGGGTAAAATTCAGCCCTCAAACCACCACAAAAAAAAAAAAATTTTAATAAAAAATTTTGTTTTAAAACCCCTGTTCTGGTAATATCCAGAACGAAAATTTGCACAGGATTTTTTTTTTTACTTTTATTTATTTATTTAAAAGGATGAATTCCCAGCCAAACAACATATAAGATTTATATGCAATATATATATATATATATATATATATATATATATAATCTAAATCCCATTTCATAGTTCAAATTGAGCAACTTATCTACAAAATATAAAAACACAGCAATCTTAATATCTAAAACATAATAGAAATTTCTCAAATACAACACAAGGTTTTTTTGATTTCATTTTGTTTCTTTCAAGTTTCTATTGCTAAAATGGAAGATTTCTTGTTGCAAGTTTGATTTTCAACAAACAGTCTAATTTTCTCAAAGATTTAAACAGGATTTCAAACAAAGATTTGCAAACAAGTTTTAAACTAAAAATGCAAATTTCTTACACAAATAAATAAGGAAAACCTGTGATCTGAAGCTTGAATGAAGAGTTTGAGAAGAGAGATGAGCTGCAAATTCCAAATCCTCCAAAGCTTTCCCAAAATCTTTTTCCAAAATCCAAAATGCATCCACAACACATGAACTCTCCTTTCAATTTTCTCACAGCCCCAAAATTCCAGAAAGCAAAACCTCCCTATTTTCTTCCCCAAAATATCTCATCCACCAAAGTTATTGCAAAAATTGGAGATATTTTAATTTTTTTTTAAAATTTAAAAAAAAATTGTTTTCCACAAGACTTTTTTTATCTATTTGAAATTTCTATTTCATATGCATTTAAATGCTTTCAAATATTTCCAAAGGACTTTAACTTTATTTATTTCAACAAGATTAATTTAATTAATCAATAAAATAAATCTAATCCAACATTAGATCATTTTATTAATTAAATTAAATTAATGAATAAATTTAAATAACATTTGTAACATTGTAACCAATTAAATTTAATAAACAACTAAATACATAAAGTCATCTATTTACCTCTTTCAACTTGCAATTTTAAATAAAAAAATAAGTAGAGATGAACAATAACTAAGCAACTTAACCCGACTAAAACCCGACGACACGCTATGACTAGGGTGATGACTTGGCACGAAAAACCTAGCTACTATCTCCCAATCAAATACTGTTGGCCAATGGACATGCTCAAACCTATGAAATTAGGTGGAGTCGATGTCCTGTACCTATCTTGTACCTGTCAACCTGTGAGCAAAGAGCATATCGAACGTGCAAATCTATATATATAATAAGACACACCGTGAAGCAAAAAGATCAGAATCGTAGGGCGCTCGCAAGCGAGTGATACAATCCCGTCCCCTTCACCAATACAGACTTTTTAACTGACGAGTCTAACATCAACAATGCAATAAAGCATAAGGAATTTTTAATTAAATAACTGCTACGCTAATTCAAAACATGCCATAACGATAACATCAAAGTAAAATTCCATCACATCAAAATATAATGTTTACATCGCTTAACAGTTAGCGGTCAAAAGAACCACATTCCAAAGACAAAGCATGAACAGAAAAAAAACATAACAAGGGAGAACACTGCCGATCCAAAGATCCAAAATGGAGGGGTGTTACACCATTCATGTTCTTACACTAGAATGTGGTAAGCTCCCAAGGTCAAGGTCATCTCTAGACCAAAATATATACCTTGAAGGTTCATTCATAATGTTCTTTCCTATGTATCTCTTTTATGAATAAGAGGTTTTGTAGTTCATACTCCAATGATAGAGATAATTCATCCTCTGTTATTATATGATATCTCTAGTGTCACTTTTGAGACACAACTATTCATTGAGCTTATGCTTTCAATTTGATCCAATAAATATAAAATAAAGTCAAACATATCCAATCAAGTGTTGGTTCCATGCCAATATCTGTATCCAAACAAACACCAAACCACATGAGGACTATATCATTCAAACATCACATGTTCTCATATTGATTGGCTCAAGAATACATCATGTATACACATGGATAGCCCCCACTTGTGTTTCACACATACAAGTGGTTAGATCTTATACAACTCACATGAACACGTGAGGGGTCATCTCAAGCATACACCACTTATACACAAGGGGAATAGCTCACACCCACATCATGTTACACACAGTGAGTATCTTAGACATACATAAAACATACAACATGAATAATTCACACTTACATCACATATATATAATGAAATAACTAATGCATGCATCACATGTACATTGTGTGAATTCCTTAAGCATCCAACACATATGTACATATTATGAATAACTTAACAACCTCATGAGTACACATAAAAAATCACCCATAAAAAAGGAAGTGGTTGTGACCTTATTGCAAGCATCTTATTTTTTACTAAATTTATTAACACATAAGCCC
Organism: Sequoia sempervirens; assembly: GCA_007258455.2. Taxonomy (NCBI): domain Eukaryota; kingdom Viridiplantae; phylum Streptophyta; class Pinopsida; order Cupressales; family Cupressaceae; genus Sequoia; species Sequoia sempervirens. The sequence goes on from VDFB02341871.1 coordinate 454,987, forward strand.
TTTACATCCCAACCAAAGAGGAATATCAATACAACTACACCAAAAGTCCTATCCTTTTTTCCCAATCCACTACCATCTATCCTAATAAGCAAGCATTCCATACTACTTTTTTTCATCACAAGAAAGGGCATAAGTATAACAATATGCATAATACCTAAAGCCAATTTTTACATAGGTAGACAATGATTGACTCATACATGCAAAGTGACTAACTAACTATAGGAAATGGATGTGACACTAGTGTAGGTATCTTCCCACTATCCAGTTCACTAACACATACCTTTTAAGTGCACCTTATCCAAAAAAGGAATGTCGATGCATCTTAGAGTATGTCGTGGGTCCCATATTTTTTCTCAATTATCTACACAAGTTGAACATTTTCCTCAATATGTCTCATACTACTTGTGATCATCACTAAATAAGGTACAAATGTAAACATATGTATATCACATAAGGCCATTAATAGTAATTCTATAGCTTTCTTAACCTTTTGAATTGGTGGATCCTAACATAGATCACCTCCATGCCACTAGAAAATTTCATTCCAACCTAGTGTGAGGTATCTCTTGGCATCTATCACCTACATGGTAGTGTTGAAATTTGGCTAAGCCCTATTATACTATGGGTAGCTCCTAATACCTCTTACCTCTACACTACTTGCTAAAAGTGGCTATACCCTAAGATATTATGGTTAGCTCTTAACATCTATCACTTGCACAAAATTAGTGATAACTAGCTAAACTAAATTTGCATCAATTTCCCCTATCATATTTTGCCTCTATGATACTAGCGACAACCAACTAATCCTCAAGATATGGTAGATAGCACCTAACATCTATCACTTGTATGATATTGGTGATAGGAATTTATTCACAGCTATAAAAAACTTGTCTTTGACATGTGGGGTCATCTTATAGCTAAGTACATGTAATCCATGCATGGCAAGGGTTCACAATATACTAGTCAAGTTGATGTAGATGTATTCTACAATCTAGCAATCCTTGGACCTATACTTTGGCTCCTATAGGTCTTGAGGTCAAAGTATGACACACAAGTAACACAATGAACCCGCATGAATAGGTATCTACTCAACACATATTAAAAAAGACTTATAAATTAATCAATTCCATTCACTTCATTCAATTGTTATTCAAGAATATAGTACTTATTAGAAAAAAATAACTTTTAAAGTGATATTAAAAACCGTCCAGTCTCTAAGTATATGACATTTTATATATTACCAATCATAAGGCTTATCATACATTTATCCACCCAAACATATATATGATGGAAGAATAACCAATTATATTTAATAATAGTTATTGTTGATTGTCTATAGTTGGAAAAGGGAATCATAAGGAATTATGTTCCAAAATTAGATCATTCATACTTAACAAGATTTTTTCACACTATGAAATCATTATGGATGAACTCAACATCATCATTAAATGCATGTTAGTAGGTTTCTCTAACTCATTCATAGCCATGGAAAGCTCAATTTTATCATGCCCTTCTTTCTTGAATAGATATACCCCACCCAATCTTGAGGATAATCTATAATATCCTATACTAGTCAATGATCTAGGATACCAAGCCATAGTGTTTGACACATAAAATCTAATTATTTTAGTTCAAATAATATTTTAGCTGACTCTCACACATTCACATTGAGATAAACCATAATGACAACGACTCTAAAATTTCATCCAATATTGGAGTAGAGTTTGGAAAGTCAAACATCAAAAACCTCAAAGTACACAATATTGATGAAGATCAATTGTATTTCACTAGGTCACACCTATATAATGGAAACATATTAATTGGAAGGTGAGATCACTGCCATCTATGCAAATTTGGACTCAAGTTGAAGAACAATAAAGAGGGAAGGTTGATTAGATTTAGAAACAACCCCTAACTCTAGAGCTATTCTCTAAACCCTCCCTTAAGGACTTGAGCCACAGGGGCATCCTTCACCCAACGAATGCCTACATACACTCTTCTAAATGGGATCAAAGTTCCATATAGTTCTCCTGAATGAACATACTTATAGGTTCTCATGTACGCAATATTTTATAACCACTTGAATGCCATTACTCAACGTTCGAGTAAAATGGAATAAATAATATAAAAGGAAAACCATAGGAAGGAATTAAAACCAAAAATGTAGTAAACCACCATTTGCAAAAAATAATTCTAAAACAAGTCCATAGCCCATAGAGTTGCATTGATTACTTTTCCATATGTCAGCAAGGTTCTATAAATAAGGATTCTCATCAAATAATAATGACTAACAATAGGAAAGGAAATCTCAATTAAGATCACCCTTTAGAAAAATATAATAAGGAACTTCAAAGGACACCAAGATCTCAATTTTAGATCTCTCCACAATTATGATTTTTATATCAATATAGACATGCTAGATCCCTTATCGATTCATCCCATTAATGCATAAGATGGGTTGATTATTTAACAAGAAGAGGTCATAACATGAAAATTTCATAAAAATACTAGAAGAGAGATACCGAACACTATATTCATGTTTCCAATAAATATTTAATTATCAAGATCAATAATGGTGTACAGTGATATTGAATTTAGGCAACGCCATCATGACAAGTCTCTACTCATTACCCCAATGAAATTCATACAAATTTTGTTTAGAAAACTAGGGTCAATTGGTGTTAGCTTAGTAATGTCATTTGTAATAAAACATAACATATATATTAGCCATAAGATAATTTTATTATTAAAATTTGGGTCAAATATATTGTTTTTGGTATGTTGTTTTTGTTCAAATAAAAAGGGTATAGGACCACCTACACTTAAAAATCCCAAAGAGAGTTCACAACAACATTAAAATAGAAAGTATTGAATCCAATAGTCTACAACCAAAATAAATAAATAAAATACCTTGAAAGCTTGAGAAAATAGTAGAAGGATACAAAAACAACACCAAAGAATATAACAACATGAACCAAAAATAACATGAGCACACAACCACTAGTGAGTTGAGGAGCCAACTAAGTCCTTTAGACTAGAAACCACATCACCTTCCTCTGAGAGACTATGTAGATCAACTCTAAGAGAATTTAATTCCTCGCCCTTGTATCTCTAAGTATTGTTTCCCTTTTTTCCTTTGATATCCTTATCTTTCAAAAATATTTTTTATGTCGTTGGTGGTGAAATTCATACTTTATTTTATTTGAAAATCTTTTTGACAAAAGTTTCCAATTGCTCAACCTTGGAATTTTCATTCCCAACATTATTTTTTGGATAAGGTCAATTTTATTCTATTAATATGACAAATAAAATAGGAGTTACCATACTTAGTGTTCATTTTCAAGGGATTTTTCCCTTCAATTTGTTGTTCTTTCTCCTTGGTGTTTATATTAATCCTCTAATTTTCAATTCTTCTTTTTATATTTCCTTACCTTTTTCTTGCTTTCCTAGTTTTTGACATTACTTTCCTCATTAGGCTAGCTATACATATTTATCAAGGGGAACATTGGGTTTTTTAAAAGATACTTATTTGGTAGAAATGGTCATCTTAATGGAAAAAACAATTTATTTATTTTCTATTAAAGGCAAGGTCAATTAGGAACTTAGTGCTAGAGTTGGACGATGCGGTGACATACAAACAAAAAAAATATGAAGTCATTATCTTCAAGGTCTAAGTGGCTCTTATTATTAGTAGGGGTCTCCTTATGCAAAGGTTGAACATTCTTTCCTTCACTATAAATAATGACATTTATCTTCTTATTCAAAGGGGCTCCTTTTCTTTGGACTTTCGAGAGGAGATCCAAGAAAACCTTCTCTTTTTTCTAGAGAAAGGGGTAGCATAAAATGTATCCTTCAAGTTGGAGGTGGTAGCAATAATTTATTTCTCCTAGTGTAGCTTTTTGCCAATTTGGGTGACTTTAGGAACTTTAGTAATGAAATTTTAAAAGAAAAAATCTATCCTTTAGGATGGTTAGCATGACGAATAGGGAGGGTGCTGGCCATAATAGTGGTTTACAATTCCCGAGAGGAACGGATTTTAGCTGAAATCACAAATTTTAGAAAATATAATGATTCAAGCCTTAAAAAGTTCCATTTAAAGCATTCCAATTAAAGAGGGTTTAATCAAACTACCTTAGATCAAACCCCATTGGATAGAACCTCGCTAGTTCAAAACCCTTCCTATAACAAGCCTCCTTTACACCTATCAAAATGATGATAAAAACCACTTTTGATTTAGCTTTTGGGGATCAAAATGAATTAATTTAAAATTTATTTCAAATGATTATGGTGCATCTCTCGTAACAATCTATCCAATGAATATAATTTTAATATGTTTTGGTTTTGTTTATGTATTTTTTTAAGTTTTATTAAACATAGGTTTTCTTTATCTAAAATGAATTTCCTTTTTTCTTCACATGTGGAAAATATAGAAGATTATCAAAAAAATTTGGAAAATATGAGTGCACTAGGATTTTGGAAGTCCTTGATCCAACAAAAAATTAAATTAAATTATGACATATACAAAAAAAGTTACGCATTAGACGGTCGTGTTGTGTCTGAATTATAATTTGTTTGACTTTGAAACTTGATTAAGGAAAAAATATTCAATAAAAAACTATCTAACCAAGTGGAAGCGCTAGATATCAGAGTTACAAATCTAAATGTGAAAGAATTAG